>CM076578.1:1397038922-1397210918 GCA_034641835.2 Pinus albicaulis
GCCCTGAGAGGGATATTTGAAAACCAACAACCCAAGCAGTTTACCCTATAGCAGAATTGGCGACTCCGCTGGGGAATTTCCCCCATAGTTTCCGGACTATTTATTCCTTCCTTTCTTCTCTTCTTCTCTATTCAAAGATCCTTCCGACCATTTTTTGATGCCCAGTAGACATACCAAACGCTTGCAGAGTTCAATCCTGTTCCTGTCTGGCCAACTGAAGAGCTTTTCCCTGGTTAACGCGACCTATGCAGGCTATCCAGTGCATTATAACGCGGTCTATGCTTAAATACAGTGCGTTATAACGCTGTATTTTCTCACAGACAGAGCGTTACTCAGCCAAAAACCTTGCTGTTCACTGCTGTGACTGTGTTTTAGCTGTAGAGTTTTTTGGCCATCAGTACCTTTCACCGACTGAATCCCTGTGCTTGTCTGCTAAACTGGCATTGTTATTTGTTTCTCTTATTTAGTTAGTGTACAAAACATTTACTTTTTAAAAGGGAATTTTTATTATTATTATTTTTCTGCATCTAGCTGAGTTTATTCTGAAAGTTTTAGTTCACAGACTGTTAAAAGAGGTAGATAGAAGTCTGAATCTTTAAAAGTTGAGCTGTGTTATTTACATGTTGGTGCATGGATGATTGAAAAAGAAACCTCTCCCTGTAGAAACACTCTTCATTGAAGTTAATATTTAGAGCATGTTTTGCATGGTTTCTTGAGTCAGAGTCTCACTATACTTCATACGTCCATTCCCCCTCCGCAAGACTAATAACAAAGTACACTAAAAACAAAGTGATAATAAAATCAATCTAATAACTCTTTTTTGAGCTCACACAAACAGTAGTTCAGGCTAGGATCTTGGGTTAGGAAAGTGAGAAAACTACCCAATATCTCAAAACTTGAAAACTAGAGTCATTAACGAGTGAAATCCTGTTGCACTCACATTATCGGGACCGTTCCTTTACCGGAGCTCAGCGCGAGACAACACTTGGGTGCACTAGAAGGTAGCCCGCCTTCGACTGCATGCAGTGGGTGTGTTATATATTGGGGTTCCCTTCGGGGATGTCGAAACTAGATCGGGGATCTAGGTATTCTGCCCATATAGCACTATCCTTGACCGTGGACCCCCCTGATGATGTCTGTGATTTGAGGTATCCTTAGTGGCCATACTTTTAAGGACTTACACAAGGTGACTGGGACGAGTTGTCCTGGTACCTGAAACAGATGGACCCACTCTGTCTTCGGTCTTTAGGAGGGTACTCGTCTTCACGAGAGTGCTTACACCTATCGTCTGAGGTTCGGGCGAAGCTCTAGAGTGATCGTAACTGTACTTTCGACCAACCCTCTCTGTATAATATTGCGATACTGGATTTCATCACCAGTGAACGGTAGTGCTCAGACAGGGCACCCTATTCTGGCTGCTTGCTGATTGTTTTTAGAAAGTCCTTTTTCTTTTTGTTAAGTGTGTGGTTACTGTCATTTGAGACTTCATAATAGATCACAATTTAATAAAATTTGTTAAAATTAAACCGGTCACCGTGGCGTCCCCTGACCCACGTCGTCTGTCTCGACGACAGCAAGGTCTACCTCCTCTCAACCTTGAGGAAGAACTGAACCTTGGTGAACCCGGGCCTTCTACGGAAGGGCAGTCTCCTCTGACTAATCTTGATTATCACATAGACCCTTATCAGCCGGAACTCCCGGAGGACCCTTCCACTGAAGGCGTTGTACCTAATTACAATCCTCCACTCACTGATCCGTTGGGGCCTATGATAATCCAAATTACACCATGCCGAGATATGTCTGCGGCAACACCAACATCTATTTCTCCACCGGCATCCATAGGGTCGATACCAATGGCAACCATTCCTAGTTCGCCACCATCCTCCCCGCCGGTGGTCAGTTCTATGCCGTTACTGGGTAACCCCAGTAGTCAACATATGCCTACCCCCAATCCTATGGTTAACACAACTGTCAGTAGTTTACCGAACCCTTTGGCATCTACTCCTACCGTAACCACGTTGGGGACCACGGTAGCTCCTCCCACGAGCATGACTAATTCGGTGCCCTTTAGCAACCCTTTCGGTTGGAACCCTCTATTGAGTTCAAACCCCCTGGCCACTATACCAGGGGGCAGTGTTATCAGCATGCAGGTAGCAGGGAATATTTCTCTTCCTATGCAATCCTTAGGACAAATGGGACAACCCATTGTAAATACTATCCCCTTAAGTGGTTGAAACATAGGTGTAGGACCTATACCGTTGCCAAATTATGCAAGTACTAGTATGCCTCCGGGAAACTCTATTGCATCCATTTGGACTAACCAACCCCAACCTCCGTCTGGAGTGGGAGGGCACTTTTACGCTGGGGGCAACCAACCATTTTCCCCTCAATACACTATGCCCTATGGACAGCAACCGTATGTTCCTAATCCTCCACCTATGGGAGGTTTTTATCAAAGTCCCACTTACCCTTCTGGTAACACATGGATGGGGGGACCCTATGGTCCAAGTAGTCAGCCCATACTGCCTTGGTTAGACTCGGGGGCAAATCCACAATTTCCATTCTTGGCAGCTTTGGACATACCCGACATCCATAAGCTGACGAACGACCCCATCAACCACAACCCGCTTTGGCCTCCAATACCGCATAAGATTCCTTCTGATATCCCGAAGTTCGACGGGAAACATGGGGACGACCCGGCTGCACACATCACTACCTTCCATTTATGGTCCATATCCAATTCCATGGTAGATGATAGTGTCCGACTTCGACTGTTTCCCCGCACCCTTACAGGCAATGCTGCCAAGTGGTACATTGAATTACCACGCGCCGCCATCAATACGTTTGGCGCTTTAGCGACGGAGTTCTTAAAGAACTTCCAACTGCCAATTAGAGTGGAAACCAGAACATAATTATTAACATCGTTGCGACAAGACACCGCCACCCACATCTCCGACCATATTCATGAATGGAGACGTAGGAGGAGGCTTGTCAAAGCGCCAATACCGGACCATCTCTTGGCCAATTGGTTTTGCAAGTCTCTTTTACCCCACATCTCTAAAGACATTGGCCTTTCTAGTGCGGTGATAGAAGATCAATGTATTCGTCGTGCCCAGCACCTGGATTTAATCTATTCACAATCCGGCACACTTTACGATCTGCTACCCCATGCCCCTGGTAACCCAAACCCTCCGGCTACTCAGAAAACCGGAGCTCATGCCGACGGTCTCGTTGGCACGATCTCTGGTGTAGCCACCAATCAGTCTCGGGGGAAAACCTCCCAGCCATCCTCGGCTGCCACCGCCCCCCTTCAAACGACTCCTCTTCCTCCCACTGATATAAATTCGGTGCAAATCTCACAAAAACCTAGCGGGAAAAATAAGAAGAACAAGAAGAAAACGTCTTCTTCGGAAGAGCAGTCGGATAATCATAATAACCTTAATCAGAAAAATGTTGCCAGAAATGACAGAGGAAAGGATAAACCCATGAAATTTCCTTGCAAAATCTGTGCGGAGGATCACTTGACATACAAATGTCCTCGGCTGCAGGAATGCACCGATTTTATTGCTAACAAGGATTCTGGGTGAACACCTGTCGTTCTTCACAATCCTTTCCCCAATCAACTGCAGCAACATCAACACATGGTTGACAATCCGCCACAACCCCATCAACGAGGCAACGGTGGTTCGTATCCTTCTGGCAAAGGACCATCTGCCATTTATGGCATCGAGAGTGTTGACCTTCAAACTCGCGCCAAGCTTTATGGAAATCCTACCATAGATGCTCAGGAATCTGGAACTAGTTCCAATCCGCCGCCGCCCAACGATTTACATATCGAAAGGCCTACTGTTGAACCTGTAATTCATCCCCCCAAAGGGACACTTCGACACACGACTCATAATACCTCTGCACGTGCAGCCCAAAACTACAATATTGTAGAAGATTTGGCGCAGGCACCGTCAGCCATGTCTGCTCTTGAAGTATTACAAACCTGTCCAACACAAAGGAAAGCCTTGCTTTCGGCCATTGGTGGAATAGATCCCCAAGATTCCATGCTAGCAATCTTTGATATGGAAAAGGCTAAACCTCGCCTCTCACATCAACTCGCATTCTAGGTGCAGGTTGTGTCGAAAGGGAGACCAATCCATCGTACTGTCATAGACGAAGGTGCTTCGACCTGCGTTATGTCACAAGCTTGCTGGATCCATTTAGGTTCTCCTACTCTAACCCCGCCATCGAATTCCCTCAAAGCTTTTGATGGCCACACTTTCCTACCAAAAGGATACCTTGCTAGCTTTCCCATCACTCTGAGTGGGAAAACGGTAAACGTGGACGTTGAAGTCGTAGAGCGTCATCTTGACTATAATCTATTGCTCGGTCGCAGTTGGTCTTATGCTATGACCGCCATCGTGTCTTCGGTCTTCCGACTCATCCTATTTCCATTGGATGGGAAAATAGTCATGGTCGATCAGCTATCCTTCTGCACCCCTGATTATGCCACTTTATCAAGTAGCTCTGTACCCCTAATAGGAGGTGTCCCTGACTCTTACGTCAATATCGGTACCGGTCTTCTGAAGGCATCTTCCCTACTGGGTTGTTTTCCTCTACTTCCGCCACAGATCCAAAACACGGTTGTAATGATATCCACCTTTTCAGATGGCTCTATCGACCCATGGATCATCCCGGCACCTTCAGATATTGATTCTTATGGAGATCAGATGCCGCTTTCGCCGGTTGAGTTGGCTTATCAAGCCATCCAAAGCACATTTGAACCCTCCACTAATATGGTTTCGACCGCAGGTACAAGCCTCTCTCCCATAATAGTTCTCTCTAAGGATCTCCTCAATGAAGTCTAGCCTACAGACTAAGCTATTCGAGAGATCATGTCATTAGAAGAATGACCTTGGGGAGAGTTTCACCATCGCACTTCGACGATTGATTCGGAGGCGATAAAAACTGAAATCCCGTCTTCTGACCAATCCGAGATAGTTCCCTTCTCTTATACGACCGTTTACACTATCGATTTAGAAGGGAACATGGGTAATCTTTCCAAGACACTGCTCATTGATATCTCGGTCAAGACAGGTATCATGGAAAATATTCTGTATTGCTTTTCAAATATCACACCTTTCCAACTTGCTTTCGGCCTGGAGGCAGTACTTCCGATCGAGTGCGAAATCCCATCACTCAAACTTTCCATTGAACTCCTGCCTGGCACCACCGCCACAGAAGAGCGCTTTCTCTCGCTCGATCATTTGGACGAAACTCGTCGAGATGCTACACTAGCACTCGAAGCTCACCAGCGCCGAGTTAAATATCAATACGACAAATCTGTCAAGCCTCATTCTTTCCAAGAGGGCGATCTCGTTCTATTATATGATCAAAAGCACAACCTCTTGGGGGCAGGAACACTCCAACCATTATGGCTCGGTCCCTACATCGTTACTAAAGCCCTCTCAAAAGGAGCTTACGAATTACAGGACTGTAATGGAATTCCACTCGAGGAGCCCCGCAACGGGCTCTATCTGAAGAAGTATTTTGCCTAGTTTCGCACTAGGCATATGCTTTGTAATTTTATGTATATAAGTTTTGCCTATTTTATTTTGATGCTTCTAGATTATTGTTTTTGGTTTAAGGTGTTTTTCTCATGTAATATTTTTCTTTCGCACAGATGTCATCACATTCGTTATCATACGTCGGATATGCGGACGGTGCTAGTCGTCACACTAGACACATTGCTTCAGCTGCTTGGGTTCTCTATACTCCTGAGTCGGACCTTCTTGGTTCCGGGGGAATTTTCCTGGGTAACGCCACCAATAATGTTGCCGATTACATGTCAGTGATCCAACTCCTCACGGAAGCGGCATCTCGTGACATCTCCGATTTAGTGGTCATGTTAGATTCCCAACTCATCATTATGCAGTTAAACAATTATTACCGTGTCCGCCACCCGGTATTGCTGCGTTATTTTTTACGAGTGCGACTTTTAGAACGTCAATTTCAAACAATCACATTCGAACACGTTCCTAGAGAATTTAATGCATTAGTCGATTCTTTGGAAAATTATGTGTTAGATTGGCATTTATCGCATTTATTGTAAAAGATTTACTCATGAGTACATATATTTTTATCACATCAAAAATACATAAAAATTTAAAAACACAAATCACCAAAAAAGATACATACATATATATATGTCATGTCCAGTACATAGTAAACATCGAAAAGAAAAATCTCCCAAAACTTGTGGTGTTTTACAAAATTTGGCTACACTAAGCCATGCTCTGACACTAATACATCTACTCCACCAGCTAGGCCTGATGCTCATGATAGCATACAACTGCTCTAGCTATCCTCCTCATAGGGACTAAGTATCTCTCCGGCACACCCACAGTATGCCGCTGCAGACGAACTGGAACCTCCCGCATAGGAAGTGGTGGTATACCCATACTCAGACCCTCCAGGTTCCTGGAGAGTTCATGTAAAATTTGGGTATCATCATCGTCGCCGGCTTCCACATCCTCTACTAGTGCGCCAGCCCCGGGTAGCTGCAATCCTCGTCGTGCATAGCGAGGGGCCCCAACTGGGCGGAAAGGTGCCACATCTGTGTCGAGCAAGCAAAAGCTTCATGTCAAAACTAAATTTTCACCCCTTTTTAAACAAAAAAATTTTACATAAACATTCAAAAGCTAAAAACACAAAAAACTTCTTTGAAAAAACACTGATCATTTTTTTTCTTACCATCGGGCCCCCACTGGGTGCCAGGGGGCAGGACTAACTCGGGATCGCCTGTGAAGTTCATCCCTGCATAGGGATAGTCCTCAATCATGATGATCTGAGAGTCCAGCCAATCAAAAAATCCCTCATCAAAACAGTGACGGACGGGACCCTCTCCAGTCCGTGGAAGCAAAGTGGCCCACCGAGCCTGCCTCGGCTCGCGTGGACCCAATGGCGCTGTAGGGATCCTGGGCCTCATCAGTGTATCTGCTCCAGTATGAAAGAAACAATCAGTGTACCGTACCCAAACTCCCTTTGAGTATGGGTCTTGCATGCAGTAAGCTCTGCTCAGACCCGACGGACCACACCGTCACACCAGTCGAAAACCTGAGGCTGCATGCAATCCAAGGCTAGGAGCATCTGAGCCTTGGTCGCCACATGCTGACTCTTGGCACCTGCCAAGCGAACAATCATCCATAATATAGCCCGCAGGGGTCTCAGAGTCACCTGTGCAATAGGTATCCGGTTACTCATAGCCTGGGTGCCACGTATGCAGTGCGCATGGATCGAATCAGTAGTGGAACGAGGGTCAGCTCTGGACCCCGTCAAATTGGGCCTCGCCCCACAACATGAAAAGCCGGTCAAAAAGTAAACATCATCCTTTTCGATGGTGAGCTCATTGCCACCAATCCGAAAGACATGATGTCGTTCGTCCCACTGCTGGATCAGCCACCTCAGGAGGTCCTCTTGACCCCTCATCAGTTCTAAACGGGCATACTTGAGCAATCCGCACCTCTGGAGAGCCATTAAGCTCGCTGCATCCGTCACCATCTCTCGTTCTTCCCACTCATGCTCTCTCTCTCGCCAGATACTCATGATTAACAGCTGAACACCTGCAAATGCAACATTTTCAACCAATTAAAACTTGCCTGGACCACTTCAAAAATGGAAAAATTGAGTTGTTAGAAAGCACGGTGCACCTAACGCGGTCACTAGTACAAAACAGAGCGTTCTAACGCGCCACCCCTTCACGGGTTATGCGTTTAACGTGGCTATAATACTCCTGACCCGCGTTAGGCGCAAATATTTTTCTAGGGCCTCAAAATTTCCTAAAAATGAACCAGCAAAAACTAACAAATCAACAATTAAATGATAACAGGAGGTTCTAGCTCTTACCTGGATCTCGCGGAATAGAAAATTGTTGCCTGGATTGACCGTAATCGTCAGTTGAAATTTTCACCCCTTTTCCACTCCAGAGCTTCTTCACAGCACTCACAACAGTGAAAATGAAAGTCTTTTGACCTTCTTATAGCAAATTCTGGGGCATGACTCTCTTAAGTCAGTCGGCAAAGTCGTGATTTCTTGCTGTACACATGTCGCAACTCTCGAGATTTGGTACTGATGTTCTAATAAGGGATCAAGATTTATGAGCAAACATACTCATGTTTTATCGAGCATTCTTTTTACGGTATTTTTCTTGCTCGTTAATCCGAAAAACCTCGAGTTCTCTTCTTCGGACTCGTTAAACTTATACGAAGTTGGCATCGAGCGTTCTTTTTTTTGGTCTTTTCTTGCTCGTTAATCCGAAAAACCTAGAGTTTTCTTCTTCAGACATGTTAAAACTATGGAGAAGTATTGAGCATTCTTTTTAGGAATCTTTTTCTCGCTCATAAAACTGAAAAAATCTAGAGTCACCTTTGTCAGGCTCGTTAAACTATTGAGACAGAGAACAAGGAGCCATTCTTTTCCTCTTTTTCAAAGCTCTTTAAACAGAAAAAGTAAATCGAGTTTTCTCCGCGTGACTCGTTAAAATTTCACGGAGGTACCGAGTTTTTCTTTGTTGGACTTGTTAAAATTTCACAAAGAATATTGAGTTTACTTCGTCTCCTCGTACTCATAACAAAATGAGGTAGACGTCCATTGAACATAGATTTCTCACTTTTCTGGATTTGATGGACTAACTTACGGAAAATGAACTGTTTCGGGCTGACTATTATCCCTTTGCCGTGCCCAGTTATCAAGACATGACAAAGGTACCCCAATGGAGTCGTCTTTTACGACATTTTTCAGACTCTCTAAACATGAAACATTCACCAAGTTTACTCGTCTGGACTCGTTAAACCTAATCAGACAGGACATGGAGTTGTCTTTTATGACATTTTTCAGACTCTCTAAACATGAAAAATTCACCGAGTTTTCTCATCTGGACTCGTTAAATCTAATCAGATGGGGCACAGAGTTGTCTTTCCTGACATTTTTCAGACTCTCTAAACATGAAAAATTCACCGAGTTTTCTCATCTGGACTCGTTAAATCTAATCAGATGGGGCACAGAGTTGTCTTTCCTAACATTTTTCAGACTCTTTAAACATGAAAAATTCACCGAGTTTACTCGTCTGGACTCGTTAAACTTAATCAGACGGGGAAAAATTTGGACAAAATGGATACTACCTCTGTTACATTTCCAAAAAAGGTTGATTTGGCAGCAAAATTCTTGAACATGACACTTCCCAGAAAACTCTTTCGCAGTTAGCCGAACCCTACCATCTATGAGTATTAGCCTTCAAATCCCAGTGTCCCTGCACCGGTAACATCCTAACACACTCTTTGGTGTTCAAAAACGCTTCAGCTGCCTAGTACCCTGCTAGAGTGCCTTCTATTGTTCAAGCAGATCTCGCTATCTACTGCTCCTGTTATCAACCAAACCGTTCATTATGCCAGAAATTATTTGTCGTATGACGTTCCCATTTACTCTTCCTTATCTCAAATCATAAACAAAATCAGTTGGTTTCCGTTTCGTGTTGACTGATGTAGGACGCCTCAGTGCCTACCTTTCAACAGATCACTTCCTATCGACTTCAACACCTTATCTAGGAAATTGATCCAGAAACCCATCAGTACCCAGATACTTGTAGACATTAGTGGCAGGTAGTCTTGTGTTTGATCAAGGGTCTTCATCATTGGCTCTTGGTCAAATGATTCTACGAGTGTTCGACTTCAACTCCTTTTATTCACACTCGCTAGATTGTACTGGGCATCTTAGGGACCATCATCATTATCGGTGGCCACCTTCGCGTCTGTTAACATTTTTCATTATTGACTGGTAATCAGACGATTTCTCACATGTTCGATGACAACTCCTTCATTCACATGTTGAGAAATATGCAGTTTAAGTGAATCGGCGATCAAGACCTTGGGGCAAAAGGCTACACCATTAAAGTTATGTTCCCTTCCCCAAGCTGCGATATTGTTTATGGAGACAACTTCTTCAGCCTGATCCTGTTATGACAGACACTTCTACATTGTGCCTATTGGTGGACAGATTCTTCATATCTCTATTCTAGAGAAATCATGTTGTTTAAGCTACTAAGCATGGGACATGCCCGACTCTAGGCAAATACTATATTTTCTGACATATGTTGTTGTTTCAGGTTTTCCTCAGTCTTTCAATCTCTCTATCTCTACAAATTATAAAGTATTTCAGCCATCGTCTTCGTCTCTGACCTCACACTTTAGGGGGCATCTGTTACAGGTCAAAATACCTCCTCATCAGCTCAGAGGGGAAGACAAATATGGAAGAAGTACAGAGACCTAAATTAAACCTATTTCTGCCAGGGTAACGCCTATATAGAATAGAACAAGAGCGTTATAACGCAGGCAATCAGTACATTGGCCACGTTAGTGGCTAGGGCAATGATCTGTTTACACTGGAGGGGAGCGTTACCCGTGTTTTAAGTTTGAATTGGGAAAAGAGCGCGGAGAATGATTTGAATCTCCGACTTTCCCTCACAAAGGAGTCAGTTCACAAAGGAAACTGCAGAAGCACCAGTTCATTATTGGTCATTGCCATGGGAGACTGAACTCCAAAAGAGGCAAAAGCATGGAGATCAAGGAAAAATCTAAGCCTTTTCCATTCCAAACTAGTGGAAAGAAAAGGGCAACAATGTCCTTCTCCCTCTCCTATAAGAAGGAGTTGGAGGCTCTTAATTGAAGGTCGAAGGATCGCTCAAGGTTCTTGTATACTTGTCGAATAGAGAATAGCGTGACATTGTGAAGGCCAAGAGTCAAAGAGGCTCCTAGAGAGCTTTTTGACTTGGACTTCTTCACTTGAAAGAGAAGAGAGATTGGGAGACTGAGGAGGGATTGGTACAACTGATGGTTGTAATCCTCCTTCTTTCAAAAATCAATAGAACTGTGTTCGTTTTGTCCATTCAATGCTTAATATTGTCATTATTGTTTGAACATATACATAGTATGATATGAATGGCTTAGATGTGTATAATCTATATGTTTATTGTATATTGATTTAATTGATAGGATACTTGTTATATTAGAAATTACGCGGGTGCTTTGACTGATTGCAGGACTCGGATTTGGAGCCGGTGAAGAAGGACTCTTGCTTCGCTGCGCAGCGCTCTCCAAGGGATTCCAAGACTGTCAAAGAGGTAATTCTCTATTGTATTCCTTCAAGTTATTTCAAGCTAATATGAACATGCTCATGCCATCTTTGTGAACAGCATAGCTAATCTTACTGTCTACCTCGGGCACCAGAAAGCCCTGAGAGGGATATTCGAAAACCAACCACCCAAGTAGTTTACCCTATAGCACCTCTGATCTTCCTTTTCCAGATGCCTCAATCAGTATTTGAGACAACTCAACAAGAGTAGATACCCTTGCATGGCCCAAATGGCTGAACCACCAAACATTTGCTTCACCTTCAAGGTGCAGCGTTGCAATCTCTATAGCCTCTCTCTCTAATACTGGATGTAGTAGGAAGAAAGCCTCTAGCTTCATCACCCAAGTCTTTTCTGCACATTTGAGTGATCCATAAAAAGTGGGCAATAGAAACCTATTGCCTCTCATCATCCCATAGCTGTAGGGTCTCTTCCCTTCCTCTAGTTGAATGAACTGTGGTAAAGCTAGAGTCTCCTTGAAGGCTCTAGATTTAGCTTTGTATTCAGAAAGGTATTCATTTATAATCTTTGATTATAAATTCCCTTCATGCCTCTGGTCTTCCTCTCTTTGAGAATAGGAAGTGCTTGGCTCTTCTTCTTCTTGAAACTCTCTAGGAATTTCACTGCATCTCTTCTTCTTTGTCTGCTCAACCTCCTTGGAGAGGTTCTTCTTGGATCTGAAAACTAATGAGAGTAATCTCATCCTCTCCATAATTTTTTTCTCTGCTTCTTCTTTCTATTCTTCTGATAGCTAGATCTCACGGGCTGAGCCAGAGATCATGCTTTGATACCACTGTAGTATCCCCAAAAGGGACTGCTTAGCAAGACATGCCTAAAAAATGCATTTTTCAGAAATGTGTGCTTTAGAAACTAAGATCAACCCTTGGATCCCTTAGATGTGATAATCTAAGACCCAAATCCAAGAGGATATCAGAGACCAGTCAAGCTAGGTGAGGCAAACAGGCCTTCTACACCTAGTATGGCTTGAATAATGCCCAAGGAAGGGTTGCAGCAATATGTAAACACAATACTGGAATAACAGCAATATTTCCACACACAAATATGTTAAGAAACACTTCAAAATTAGTTGTATGTACAGCAGCAAGAAGTATGATCCATTCTACCCAAAACAAATGAGGAAAAGCAACAATTTATACCCTAAAAAGGTTAGTTTCAGAGATTTGCGTAAAAACAGAGGAAAATGATGGTTGGATCCCTTAGAATATCTTATAGGGGACTCCCATATCAAATTTCATCAAAAATCACTCTAGCTATGTTAAACAGATCTCCCCGTCCCGGTATGACTCAAAAAGGCCCAAACCCCATGACTTAGCTAATGCAAAATTTTTTGAAGCCTTCACAGCGTCTTTTTTAGAGGGTTTATGATACAATATTATTGAAACATCAATATGGAGTGTATTATATCAGATCATGAAGAAAAACAGAGTATCAGTCTCTTTTACACATTTTATAAGTGACTCGGCAAGGGTTTCATGAAAGTAAAAGTGTGAGAATGACAGATCTACAGAATATGGATCTGGAAAATGCAGTACAATGTAGCTTTATAAGAAAATATCTAAATATTACATTAGAGAGAAGAAGAATGAAGTACAATGTTTTCTGAGAGAAGGGTTGGCCCTTCCTCCAAGGAACAAGCTCAAAAAGTAAGGGTATAAACCCTGCTACTGCAACACTGAATAAAATAATGTAGTTCCTGCAAATAACTGCACTAGAATAGATGGGGAATAGATTGGCCACATGCCAAGATCTGAATATCATCCCAAAGTGCTAATACACTCTTCCAGGAGGATAAAATACTCACTCACTGAGAAGAGGCACTAGTATAATCTAGATCTGAGTAGATCTAGTCTCCACTTGCTGCAGCTCACTGAAACAAGTAAATATGAACAATATTTACGCTGTCTAAGGGAGATGGAGCTTGGCCATATGCCTGATAGTGGAAGAGAAGTACAATTCCCTCCAAGAGCTACTCAATGGAAGGAGATAGAAACCCTAAATGACGGTTGGATCCCTTAGAATATGTTATAGGGGACTCCCATATCAAATTTCATCAAAAATCACTCTAGCTATGTTAAACAGATCTCCCCGTCCCGGTGTGACTCAAAAAGGCCCAAACCCCATGACTTAGCTAATGCAGAATTTGTTGAAGGCTCCACAGTGTCTTTTTTAGAGGGTTTATGATACAATATTATTGAAACATCAATATGGAGTGTATTATATCAGATCATGAAGAAAAACAGAGTATCAGTCTCTTTTACACATTTTATAAGTGACTCGGCAAGGGTTTCATGAAAGTAAAAGTGTGAGAATGACAGATCTATATAATATGGATCTAGAAAATGCAGTACACTGTAGCTTTATAAGAAAATATCTGAATAATACATTAGAGAGAAGAATAATGAAGTACAATGCTTTCCGGGAGAAGGGTTGGCCCTTCCTCCAAGGAACAAACTCAAAAAGCAAGGGTATAAACCCTGCTACTACAACACTGAATAAAATAATGTAGTTCCTGCAAATAACTTCACTGGAATAGATGGAGAATAGATTGGCCACATGCCAAGATCTTAATATCATTCCAAAGTACTAATACACTCTTCCAGGAGGATAAAATACTCACTCACTGAGAAGAGGCACTAGTATAATCTAGATCTGAGTAGATCTAGTCTCCACTTGTTGCAGCTCACTGAAACAAGTAAATCTGAACAAGATTTACGCTGTCTAAGGGAGATGGATCTTGGCCATATCCCTGATAGTGGAAGAGAAGTACAATTCCCTCCAAGAGCTACTCAATGGAAGGAGAGAGAATCCCTAAATGACGGTTGGATCCCTTAGAATATTTTATAGGGGACTCCCATATCAAATTTTATCAAACATCACTCTAGCTATGTTAAACAAATCTCCCCATCCCGGTATGACTCAAAAAGGCCCAAACCCCATGACTTAGCTAATGCAGAATTTGTTGAAGCCTTCACAGCGTCTTTTTTAGAGGGTTTATGATACAATATTATTGAAACATCAATATGGAGTGTATTATATCAGATCATGAAGAAAAACAGAGTATCAGTCTCTTTTACACATTTTATAAGTGACTCGGCAAGGGTTTCATGAAATTAAAAGTGTGAGAATGACAAATCTGTAGAATATGGATCTGGAAAACGTAGTACACTGTAGCTTTATAAGAAAATATTTGAATAATACATTAGAGAGAATAAGAATGAAGTACAATGCTTTCCGGGAGAAGGGTTGGCCCTTCCTCCAAGGAACAAGCTCAAAAAGCAAGGGTATAAACCCTGCTACTGCAACACTGAATAAAATAATGTAGTTCCTGCAAATAACTACACTGGAATAGATGGAAAATAGATTGGCCACATGCCAAGATCTTAATATCAGCCCAAAGTGCTAATACACTCTTCCAGGAGGATAAAATACTCACTCGCTGAGAAGAGGCACTAGTATAATCTAGATCTGAGTAGATCTAGTCTCCACTTGCTGCAGCTCACTAAAACAAGTAAATCCGAACAAGATTTACGCTGTCTAAGGGAGATGGAGCTTGGCCATATGCCTGATAGTGGAAGAGAAGTACAATTCCCTCCAAGATCTACTCAATGGAAGGAGAGAGAATCCCTAAACAGGAAATCCTCACGATTCTCTGCTAAATAGCCAAGAGAACTCAAATTGTCGAAGCAGACATCAACATCAAATATCATGAACAACCCTCTCTTGCTGCCTTCCCCTTCCTTTTATAAGATGAGAGCTTGAGAAACCATAAACCACCTTCAAAACTCTAGCTCCTTTCACATGAATACCCTCCATCTAAAACTGCGCTGATCAACAAGGAGGTTCAATGTATCTGGACAGTGTTGTGATTTGGTCAAGGTTGACCTCTTCAATTTGCCTCATCCCTTTTCAAGCTCAAGTGCCTCCAATCTAGCTCTCAAATGTCTGTCTATGTTGATCCTTGTTCACACTGAACTAGATATATTGTTGATATCTTCTTCTTCATGCATGCATGTTGACTTAGTCAAACTTGACTATGTCCCCGTTCATTTGCCCCTGTTCACACACACAAGTGTAAAATTCAACTATTGTGATGATCTCCTTTCACATTATGATGAGTTTTATTCAAGTTTTTATTATGCATGGGCCTCCTTACCCATTTATCAAACTACAAAGTGAAAAAATCAAAAATTAATATTCCTCTTAGCTGCTTACTAAAGTAGGAATATTACAGGCCCCGAGGGCCACGTGGCACCTCTTGATTGGTCCAACCCAAACATAATCTACCAATGAAATTTTGCCACATAACCAGCATGACCTTCCTTGTGTTAGCACAATATTGGCCCATCTGACCATCGTACCTTCCCATTTAGCTTGTTGACATCAGCATCACGCCATTGTATGACCTGCCTAGTCAGCAACACATTCAACCCTACAAGTTGACTTTTTAGTTGTTTGCCAAAAAATTCAGAACGCGATAAATTTCACATATAGGATTGGATTGAGGTGATTAAAGCATCATTGGAATCATAATGAATATATATATGATTTGGAATTTTTTTTGAGTGATTTTTTTCACTTTCATTTTTGAGCATATCTTTTATCCCCTAGATCATTCCTCCCCACTAGAAGATTTTGGATCACCAAAAGTCTACTTTTACTCAGGAAGTGAGGGTACAACTCCCTCACTTTCTCGATCTCAATCCATATTGTTTTACTTGGACTCGTATCTTTGAGCCCCACTTGAATATACTCCACATTGCCTCTGCATGAAGTCCTTATCCTCCTATCAAGAATTGAGTCTTCCTACAACTCATATAAATATTCAAGAGCATAATATTCAATAGATTGAATATGAACATTCTCTTCATGATAATCAATCATTGGAGGCTCATACAATCTCAAGTTTTCAAAATTTAAAACAAAATAAATTTTCATATAAGGTGGAAAATATAATCAAAAAGTGTTGTTACGAAATTTCTCCAAAATTCTGAAAGGACCATATCTAATTGGATTGATCTTTTTACCTTCACCTTGAAGTATTTCCTTGCTGATATACAACCAAAATTTATCTCCTACTTTTAAATCATGATCAGCTCGATGCTTGGCATGCCTTTATTTGTATTTTTCTTTGCTTTTCTCAAGTTGCTCTTGTACCCTTTGATGCACTAACTAAATTTGTTCAATGAAATTATTGGATTTGTCCACATCATTATGGCCATATACTGCAATATCTTTACCAAAGATGAAATCAAAAGTATACTTTGGAAAATATCCCAAACAATCTTGAAATGGAGATACTTTCATAGATGAATGCTTGGCATTATTGTAGGCATGTTGGATGTAATGCAAATGCTCATCCCAAATTTTAGGATGCTTACCACAATATCCATGAAGGATATGCACTAATATTTTGTTCACCACTTCTGTATGGCCATCGGTTTGTGGATGAAAAGTTGTGCTCTTCTTCTACTTCATGTCCATGAATTCCCATAAACTTGACCAAAACTTCCCGACAGATCAAGAATATCAATCAGAAATAATATAAGTGGGTAACCCAAAGTGAACCTATACATTTTGGAAGAACATATTTGTGGTCTATTCAACTGTAACCATTTTCTTACATGGCATCAACACACACATTTTGTTGAAATGATCCACAACAACATATAGATAATCATGATCATTCTTATACATTGGGAGTCCCACTACAAAATACATAGAAATACTTTCCCAAGGATGAGAAGGAATAGGAAGTGGAGTTTCCAAACTTAATTTCCTATTTCTAGGCTTGCTAGTAACACACATGGAACATCCTCTTACATATCTTGAAACACTTTCATTCATGCGAGGCCAATAACAATACCTATGAATTTGAGCAATTGTTTTTCCCACACCAAAATTACCAGCAATAAGAGAAGTGTGTGCTTCCCTTGTGACATTAACTCTCACCTTGTGGAAAACATAAATTGCAAAGATGATATAGAAACTTGTTATGAACATGATAATCTAACTCTTCAACATGATTGCCTTGAATCAAATTTGCATAAACATTTTTAAAATCATCATCTTGAGTATATTGTTGAATATAACTTTCATGGATGATTGAAGCATGCTTAATAATGATAGGTGCATTAACAATAGGCATTTATAACATATCAACAACTTTATTGTATATACCTTTCTTGTACCTGATTACCAAATGAAATTTTTGTAGGAATCCCATCCACCTAAAATATCTAGCTTGTTGTATCTTGGTTTGAGAATGTAAATATTGCAAAGGTTAATTGTCAGTATGAATAATCATTTCTTTACCCATCAAATAGTGCTTCCATTTCTTCACGCTTTGTACCAAATAATACAACTGTTTATCATAATCTGGATAATTAATTAGTGCATCAGTAAAGGTTTCAGAATGATAACAAACAATCTTAACATGATGCATCAAAACTACTCCCATGTCATAATCACATGCATCGGTTTAAATCTCGAATGGTTGCTTAAGATCTGGAAGTGCTAGAACTATTCATGTACTATTTTTCTCTTTCAATGTATTAAAGGCTTTCTTTTGCTTGCCTCCCCACTAAAAAAATTGTTTCATATTTTTCAAAGCATGTAATGGTGCTGCAATAAGTAAGAAGTTAGCTATAAATTTTCTCCAAAATTGGGCTACTCCCAAAAAGCTCCTCTCTGTTGTTACATTGTTTGGTTTAGGTCAATTCACAATGACTTCAAATTTTGAGGGATAAATATTTAATTCACCCCCTCCAACAATGTGACCCAAATAAACCAAAGAGGTTTTCCCAAATTCACACTTATACATCTTCAAATACAACTTCTCTTTCTTCAAGACATCTAAAACTTGTTTCACATGCTTGATATGTTCTTCAAAAGTCTTACTGAAAATAAGAATATTATCTAAGTATAATAAGAAAAAATCATCAAGGAATGGTCTCAACACATCATTCATACCTCTCATGAATGTTGTAGGTGCATTTCAAATCCCAAACGGCATAAATAACGATTCAAACAAACCTTGTTTTGTCTTAAAAGTGGTTTTCCAAACACCATCTTCAACAATCCTTATTTGATGATAATTTCTTCTCAAATATAACTTAGTGAAATAAACATAATCTTTTAACTAATCTAACATTATGTACATGCCAATGTTTGGAAGTGGTGCTTCATGTTGCAAATTAATTTCATGTTGGATTCCTCTTTTAGGATGAAACCCTCCAGGTTCCTGAAACATCTTGTCATAAGTGTTAACAACTTCAACCAAATCATGCTTGAGTTTTGAATCACATCATGTGAAAGCTTCAGATTCAGAAATATATTTAGCTTTGATCATCAACAACACAAATTTTTTACTAGCATTCACAATCTTTTTCTTATGACCAACACTTACAAGAGATAAGTTCGTATTCTTGTGATGTGCTCTAACAATATACTAAACTCCATCTTTAAAAATATTATATTTGTTCTCGTGACGAAAGAATATGGATTTTCGGTCATACAAGTATGGACTCCCTAAAACAAATCCACATATGCCAAGTGGTATAACATCAAGCTCTACCTTATAAGTAAAGTTTGCAGTGATGGCGAATTTGAGTTTACATTTTCATGTCACTTGCAATTTGGCATCTTTGCATACCCAACCTGTTGGCTCCCTGTGATTTGCAAGGTTGGCAAGAACAAACACTACAGGGGCCACATCAGAACCACTTTAGAATCCTAGGACCTAGCCTTCCTAGGTTCAGAGAGGGATCTCTCTATGTAAGTGTTTATAGATGATATGTCTTTGTGCTCTTGTTTTATGATATTAGGCTATTTATGAAGTTCTAAGGACTTTTTTTTTTGGTTGATTAATTGATAAGTTGATGGATCAATGGTGTGACTGATGGAAGGAGTGTTTGCGCTGAATAGATAGACCATGAGAAAACATTAATCCATTGGGCTATGGAGTCATAAAAGGATTTAATTGTTCATCAACTTTGCAAGGGTTTTCATAGGGAAATCTAACTATATCAAGTGGATCTCTTAGATTAGATTGTGATATGAAATAACAATAAGTTTTGAAGGCAACAGAACTATAGTCAGTTAATAATATTATAGATCTACTTTAACAAGAAAAGCCTTTTAGGTAACTGTTTGAGGAAACCCAAAGGACAGAGCATACCATAGACTTCTTTGGCCAGACTTTAATAAGAAAACCTTTAAGACAACACTCCAGCAATCCTAGAATTACTTTCAGACAAAGAAAACATTTAAGATAATAGTGAGAACAGATAAAGAGCAAGCTAAACCTATCTTCTTTAACTCAACACTCAAAATACCTTCAAAGCAACATTTTGAGGCAAACCAGAGGACAAGGCATACCATAGACTTCTCTGGTTTAGACTCTACTAAGTATACTTTAAAGAAAAGCCTTAAAAACAATATTTCAAGCTACACCAAAGGACAAGGCTTACCATAGACTTCTTTGGCTTGACTCTATTAAATTATTTTCAAGATAACAAGATAGATGAAACTAGAGAGCAATTAATAATTCTCCAATCAGACCTTGCAGAGGAAAACATTAAGATAAAGAAGGCAGACAGAAATAGGGTGCCAAGACAACATATCCTACTCTAAATTTTCTATTCTTTTATCACAGAAATAGTGGACAGAATGGAAAACAAAAGAAAAACAATGACAAAGAAGGGAAACTTCACCATTAACATAGCTCAAGAATCCTGTGAACGTGCTTGTATTATTGATTATCAAAAATGTTACATTACTCCATGTACAGTAAATCTCTGCAACTCAGAGCTTTCTCAAATCCAACGTAGAAATCCTCAACTAGCTCAGCAAAAAAAATCAGTCAACTAACCACTAACTAACCAACACTAAAAATGAAGCTTACATGCAATATTTATCTGCAGAATGAGGAGGCGATCCTAAGCTATGGTTTCTGATGTCATTTATTACAGATTTAATGAGATTTTGACCTTTGAGACCATTCAAGGCCCAAGGAAAAAATATCTAAGAGAGTTTCTCTGAAATAATAACTCCTAACTTATATTTTGAGCTAATTTCTGGAAATGTTTGACTTTAAGGCTTTTTAAATAACTTCAAAATAATTGCTAGGTAGATAAGAAATATCTCTAACTGTTTGTAATAACTGTTTGATGTTTTATTGAAAGAAAACATGTCATAGGTGGTAAAAAATATCCTTTGAAGAAGTTAATGCTTGGATTTGACCATTCGAATCTGATCCTGGGTAGATCTGCCTCTGTTTATCTTTTGAACTCTGTTTTAGGCATTTAAACTCTGGATTTTCCTTTTAAACTATTTTTCTGTCTTTCCTTTGATTCTACCTTTATCTCTGATTTGTTGATTAATCTTTTGATTAACCTCTTCAACCTTTTTTTTAACCTTTAATCCTTCAATATTTTCCTTTGCCTTCATCATCTTTAATCTCTTCTTTGTCACAGTCCTTTGACTGTCTTTTCTTCTCACTGTGTCTTAGTTTTTGTTTTTTGTCCAAGTGGCACTCTTTTGTTGTGGGAGGGTTTTAATAACCATCAAGGATCATGATTCATCAGTGATTAAGCTTGAATTTTCTCCTCTAGTCCCTTCAAATTAAAATAAACTTATGGATCATCATCCAGACATTCATTTAGACGTTTTTAGACTGTTGAAATGCATTTTATGCATTTCCGCCATTAAACCTGAACATAAAACAAACTGTGAGCTTTTAAAACCTGCGTGGAGGGGTTTTTCTGTGTTTATTGGGGTTTTTCGGGCCTTTGGGGCGTTTGCAAAGGAAAAAATTGTGTTATGGTCCTTATCGCAGAGCCACAGAGCTCTGGATAATTTTGAATCAGGCAGCGATATGCATTTCTGGAAAATGGAGGAAGCGGTTTTCGGGGGCGAAGAGGGCGGTTTTTGCATAGACGAAGGGGCAGTAACGGTATTGGGTGAAGGCGTGTGATACCATTCATCAAGCGACGCATGGCAGGGAAAAAACCAGCCATTTCAGAAGTTTTAAAAACATTAACCTCGGTGCATATAATATTGCAATACGCAATCAGGGCTGTCAGATCTTGGGGAGGGAGATCGACGGTGGTCGAGTGTTCGGAAGAGGCAGGCAAGTAGAAAGGGAGGTCCCGGGGGAACAGATGGTAGAATTCGAATAGGCGCGGGATTTAGTGGGAAGCGGGGCCCAGGGTCTTAATAGAATAAGCAGGAGCTCTTATTAAATGTGCAAGGGCCGAGGTTATATGGTGTGGGGTTAGGTTAATGCAGGTGGGGGAGTTAAAAAAGGAGCTTAGGGGAAAAAGAAAAAAAATCGAAGGCGCTTTTTAAAAGGAAAAAGGAAGGGTGATGGGGTTTTTAATAAAGAGCGGGTTAAAATATTTAAGCAGAGGTCTTAAATAGTTATAAAGGAGTCATGTATAAAAACGTAAAAAGGGTTGAATTTTAATATATATATTGTACAAAGTTTAATATATAAAATAAAAAGGGCCGAAAGGTCAAATTTACCTTTAGAGACAATGTAAAAACGCATTTTTACATTGTTTCGGTGTAAAAGGAAGAAAACAAGGAAGGTGAGGGTTTTGAAGGGTTTTGAGAGGGGAAAGTGGGTTTTTAGTGGAGGAAATGAGTGAATGAAACTAGTGATAGGCAAGGAGGGTGAAAATGAGAGAAATGAGCCCAAAATGAATTCTTTTAAGAGCAATCAGGTGTTTTGAGAAGGTAGAGATGAAATATAGTAAAAAAGGTTTATTGAGGATAATGAAGGTAGTGAGATTTCAAAATATCGCTGATAGGCAAAGAATGTTATCTTTAGCTGCTTGTAGAAGATACATAGTCACCTAGTGAACTCTGTAGAATACAGAAGGATAACATTGACTCCAGCTGGGGAGGGCAGCTTCTTTAGGAGGTGTTAAGAACCTCAGAGATCAAATCTCTAGAATTTGCAGACTAGTGCCTTGTTTTTCACTTTGACAGAATCCTTTTCTTCAATTTGTTGATTTTTTTTTTGTTCTTTTGAAGCTGCGATCTCCAAAAATCTGAAAAAAAAACATGATTTCTTCAATTCAAACTCTGCCTACTCATCATACTTTTCCTAGCTTTTTTTCTTCATTTGGGTGCATTTATATTGGCAAACGCTTGACATCATTTTTCTTTTGAAAACAAGAAACAATCTACTTCTACACTTATATCATCCAAAGGCTCAATTTAGACTGATGAGCTCTTGTATTCTTTACCTAATCTACTGATCTGTCAAGATTAAACAGTTTGACAGATTTTCATTCTCTAATATATCAACAAGAAATTGAAAACATGACCAAATCAAGATTAAGCAGTTTGATTTTTCATGAGCTGTAGCATTTTGGACAAGCTGCACACAGATTTTATTTTGCAAAAAGTAAAAAAAAAACTGGGGGCTATAATCTGGAATTTTCTATGCATCCCTCTCTTCCTTTCTTGGTTTAGATGTGAACATTGGAACCAATTTTTTTTTCCTAATCTAATTTATTGATAAGCCAAGTTTAAACATTTTTGGCAAATCTTATTTTCACTAACCTATCAGTAGAAATTTAAAACTTGTTCAATCATGATTAGGCTGTATGACTGAAGAGGACTTACTCTTCAAAAGAAGTGGCATTTGGACTTGCACACTTTTAGAAATATCCTTTTTTGGTATGGGGCTTTACCTTTTATTTTTATCTGCCCTCTTTTCTCTTTTTGTTATTTTTCTCTCTTTTCGTCAAAACAATCTAAAACTAAAAAGATTCTCATAGTGTTGAGCTTATTTGCATGCCTATCTTATCCTAATCTAACTTATATAGGATATATTAGGTGAACTCTCTTTTCCAGTACAACCAATCAAGTAAGTGACTACATGAGTGATTTTTGTTCAGCTCTTTGAGTGTGCTGAAAAAATAAAAATGCCACTCCCATCTCAATTGATTTTGAACAGCAGTGCTCAAGATCTTCTTTAAGCTCTACAACAAATTGTTCCTAGCATATTTTATTCCCTTTTAAAATGTCTCTAAGGATCTGGCAAAAGGGTCTTTGAATAATGTCTGGCCCTGAGGATTTAAACAATAATTGGCATATAGGATTGTTCCCTGCTCCACTTTGTTGTGCTTGGGATTCTTTTGAGAAAGAATATCTACCTCTTCTTCATGATCGTTTGGCCTGGCAGCCTCATAATGTATTGCTATGTTGTCCTTAAGAAAACCTGATATGCCTTGATTAAATGAGCTGAATTCTGCCTGAAAGACATCATTAGGGGCATTTCCTGGCAGTAGGTCCTCTTGAGAAGGTAGTGCAGCATCAGTATTAATCTTTTCTATAGTTTCTACATGAGAAAATGCATCAGTGGATAAGTCAGCAGTATAAAAAATAAAAATATCTTCTTTACATAAAATTTTAGAGGTTGGTTGTATGTTTAGAATCTAATTGCTTTCTTCATTAGTTAAAGGGGGAGGCATTTTCCTTTTTCCTTAGGTAGAACTATGATTTTTTTCCTTCTTTTGTGATTGATCATAAGGCTGAATGTATTCTTGAGCCTCACACAAAAGAGGTGACGAATCATTACTTGTCCCTTTGGAGAGATCTTGTGGATCTTCCTTTATTTCCTAATTGATTTCATCCTCAACCAACTTCTTTTGGTTGTCATGGTAGTTAAATTGAGTATGAAATGCATGAATTTCCTCTAATAGATCTTCAGGATGCCTATTTCTCAAGTCTTCATCAATATTTACGAGTTATTGTATGAGATCCTCAGACTAATCACAACAATTTTCAGCTAATGATAAAGATGGGAAATTTTCTTTATAATTCTCATAAAATACCTTGTGGAAATATTTTAAAGAAAACAAACAACCAGGTTGCATACCTTCATACCATTTCCTTGCTTCCCCTTCTAATGTTTGCATGATTGTCTTCATGAGGCAATCCTCATGCCATTCAACATTTAACCTCCATGTATGTATATGAAATTTAATGAGATGTAACAAGGGGTCATAAAACTTTTCATCCTGAAACATAGGCAGATTTGAATCCCAATTTATCTGAGGAATTTTGTGTGGGAATCGAGGTATGTGATCTCTATTCATTGGAGCATATCTGCGTTGTATCCTTGGATTCATTTTTTCTGATTAGTCAGAACAATGGTTACTGCATCTTTATAACCAGTCTAAAGTCTTTTACTAGTGGATTCTTTAGGTTTCTTGAGAGTTTTGGAGTCGCCAGGTGGAGGATTTCTACTTGTTTTAAGGTTGGTTGTTGTCCACCATCAGCAACCAGGTACCATTCTTGGCTAACACTTTATTCATCTAATTTAAAATGAGGTTTTCTAAGTTTTTGAGGTTGTTTATTACTCAGTATCCCTAGTATGGTCACCACTATGTTGGCTCCCTGTGATTTGCAAGATTGGAAAGAACAAACATTATAGGGGCCACATCAGAACCACTTTGGAATCCTAGGACCTAGCCTTCCTGGATTCAGATAGGGATCTCTCTATGTAAGTGTTTATAGATGATATGTCTTTGTGCTCTTGTTTTATGATATTAGGCTAGTTATGAAGTCTAAGGACTTGTTTGTTTTGGTTGATTAATTGATAGGTTGATGGATCAATGGTGTAACTAATTGAAGGAGTGTTTGAGCTGAATAGATAGACCATGAGAAAACATTAATCCATTGGGCTATGGATTCATAAAAGGATTTAATTGTTCATCAACTCTTCAAGGGTTTTCATAGGGAAAGATAACTATATCAAGTGGATCTCTTAGATTAGATTGTGATATGAAATAGAAATAAGTTGTGAAGGCAGCAGAACTATATTCAGTTAAGAATCTTCTAGCTCTACTTTAACACTGAAAAGACTTTTAGGTAATTTTTTGAGGAAAACCAAATGACAGGGCATACCATAGACTTTTTTGGCCAGACTTTAATAAGCAAACCTTTAAGACAACAATCCAGCAATCCTAGAATTACTTTCAGACAAATAAAACATTTAAGATAACAGTGAGAGCAGCTAAAGAGAAAGCTAAACCTATATTCTTTAACTCAACACTCAAAATACCTTCAAAGCAACATTTTGAGGCAGGCCAGAGGACAGGGCATACCATAGACTTCCCTGGTTTATAATCTACTAAGTATACCTCAAATAAATGCCTTAAAAACAATATTTCAAGCTACACCAAAGGACAAGGCTTACCATAGACTTCTTTGTCTTGACTCTATTAAATTATTTTCAAGACAACAAGCTAGATGGAATTGGAGATAAATTAAGAATTCTCCAATCAAACCTTGCAGAGGAAAACATTAAGATAAATAAGGCAAACAAAAATAGGGTGCCAAGACAGCATATCCTACTCTAAAATTTATGTTCTTTTATTAGAGAAATATTGGACAGAATGGAAAAGAAGAGAAAAAAATGACAAATAAGGGAAACTTCACCATTAACATAGCTCAAGAATCCTGTGAACGTGCTTGTATTACTGATGATCAAAACCATTACATTACTCCATGTACAATAAATTTCTGCAACTCAGAGCTTTCTCAAATCCAGCCTAGCAATCCTCAACTAGCTTAGAAACAAAAATTAGTCAACTAACCAACACTAAAAATGAAGCTTACATGTAGTATTTATCTTCAGAATGAGGAGGTGATCCTAAGCTAGGGTTTCTGATGTTATTTATTACAGATTTAATGAGTTTTTAACCTTTGAGACCATGCAAGTCCCAAGGAAAAAATCTCTGAGAGTCTTTCTCTGAAATAATAACTCCTAACTTATCTTTTGAGATAATTTCTGGAAATGTTTGACTTTAAGGCTTTTTCAATAACTTCACAATAACTGTTGGGTAGATAAGAAATATCTCTAACTATTTGTAATAACCGTTTGATGTTTTATTGAAATAAAACATGATGTAGGTGGTAAAAAATATCCTTTGAAGAATTTAATGCTTGTATTTGACCATTCGAATATGTTCCTGGGTAGATCTACCTTTGTTTATCTTTTGAACTTTTTTTTAGGCATTTAAACTCTAGATTTGCCTTTTAAATTGTTTTACTGTCTTTCCTTTGATTTTGCCTTTATCTTTGATTTGTTGATTAATATTTTTTAATTAACCTCTTCAACCTTTTTTTTAACCTTTAATCCTTCAATCTTTTCCTCTGCCTTCATCATCTTTAATCTTTGCTTTGTCATAATCCTTTGACTATATTTTCTTCTCACTGTGTCTTAGTTTGTCTTTGTTGTGTAGGTGGCACTCTTTTTCTGTGGGAGGGTTTTAATAACCATCGAGAATCATGATTCATCAGTGATTAAGCTTGAAATTTCTCCTCTGGTTCCTTCAAATTAAAATAAACTTCTGGATCTTCATTCAGACATTCATTTAGATGTTTTTGGACCGTTGAAATGCATTTTATGCATTTCCGCCGTTAAACTCGCACATAAAACAAACTGTGAGATTTTAAAACCTGCGTGGAAGCTTTTTCTGCATTTATTGGGGTTTTTCGAGCCTTTTGGGTGTTTGCAGAGGCAAAAATGGTGTTATGGGCCTTATCACAGCGCCACAGAGCTCTGGATAATTTTGAATCAGGCAGCGGTATGCATTTCTAGCGCAAATGGAGGAAGCGGTTTTTTGGGGTGGAGAGGGCGGTTTTCGCATAGATGGAGGGGTGGTAATGGTGTTGGGAAGAGGTTTGCGATACCATTCATCGAGCGATGTGTGGCAGGGGAAAACCGGTCATTTCGCAAGTTTAAAAAACGTTAACCCCGGCGCATATAATATTGCGATCAGGGCAGTCAGATCTCGAGGAGGGAGATCAATGGTGGTTGGGTTTTAGGAAGAGGTGGGAATGTAGAAAGGGAGGGCCTAGGCAGACAAATTTCAGAATTCGAATGGGCGCGGGATTTAGTGGGAAGCGAGGCCCAGTGTCTTAATAAAATAAGCGAGACCGCTTATTAAATGGGCAAGGGCTGAGGTTATATGTCGTGGGGTTAGGTTAATGCGGGTGGGGGCTTTAAAAAAGGAGCTTAGGGAAAAAACATAAGTAGAGTCATTTTTTTTAAGGAAAAAGGAAGGGTGATGGGGTTTTTAATAAAGAGTGGGTTAAAATATTTAAGAAGAGGGCTTAAATAGTTATAAAAGGGTCGGGTAGAAAAACATAAAAGGGTCGGGTTTTAATATATATATTAAACAGAGTTTAATATATAAAATAAAAAGGGCTAAAAGGTCAAATTTACCTTTAGAGACAATGTAAAAAGGCATTTTTACATTGTTTTGGTGTAAAAGGAGGAAAATGAGGAAGGTGAGGGTTTTGAAGAGTTTTGAGAGGGGAAAGTGGGTTTTTAGTGGAGGAAATGAGTGAATGAAACTGGTGATAGGCAAGGAGTGTGAAAATGAGAGAAATAAGCCCAAAATGAATTCTTTTAAGTGCAGTTAGATGTTTTGAGAAGGTAGAGATAAAATATAGTGAAAAAGGTTTATTGAGGATAATGAAGGCAGTGAGATTTCTAAAGATAGCCGATAGGAAAAGAATGCTATCTTTAGTTGCTTGTAGAAGATACATAGTCACCTAATGAACTCTGTAGAATACAGGAGGATAACACAACCCAAAGGGTAAGATTTAAGATGAGGTGTAGTTTCTAAATTTATTTTCTTGACAATTGCTTTGGAAATAAGGTTGACTTGGGATCCACTATCAAATAAAGTATAAACTTTGGTATGCTTTTTAATGACCCTAATATGGAAAATCTCACTTCTTTCTTTATCATTTTGAGACTCAATAGGCTTACTAGAAGAACCAATACTTGCATTAGAATCTTTACCTTATATTCCCATGGTTGTGACTTTGGTTTCATCACATGAATCAGATCCTAGATCTTGTTGAGTTCTTGTAGTAGCCTTTTTCTTTCCCTTATTATCGAACTTATTTCGTCTCACTTATGGATGTAATTCCCAATAATGGTCTTCATTGTGGCCTTATTTTGAACAATATTTACAGGTATGTTGCTCTCCCTCTTTCTTGACAATCATGCATTCTTTTTACCTTTGCCTTTAAACTTCCCCATTCCTTTATCTCCATATTTGGATGGTTGCTTCTCTTGATGAAAATTCTTGCCTCTAGCTTCTAAATGAGTTTTTTGAACACATACTTTATCTAGATTGGTGGTATTAAACATAAATATAGTATTTCTCAAATAACTATGTAATCCACCTATGTATTTAAGGAGAGTGTCTTGTGAAGAAAAATCAAAACCCAAGATTAAAGCTCTTCTTCTAAATTATTGTGTAACTTTCAACACTCTCACCTTTAGCTTGTCTAAAAATTTTCCAATCCATAATTTCTTTTTGCATATAATCTAATGGATAAAACTGCCTGCATAATGAAGCTAAAAAATCATTCCAAGAAGAGATAATTTTACCACTTTTCTACAAATATTCTTGACTTCTACCTCCCACCAAATGAGAGTTTCACTTTCCAAACTGTTGACACATAATCTTTAGGATTAGGAATCCTATGTAGATATTGTAAATAGAAAAATAAAAGAAGCTAGAAGACGAAGATACATTGGGATATGAAACCCAATAGTCTCCCTATCCTTGTATATAGTCATATTCTATCTTAATGCAAAGGCAACAATTTCATTCAGAGTTACTCCTAGCCTAACATGGTATCATATCCAGCTCTTAAATTAGCTTTTTTGTTGTAACTCATGCCATTGTCCTCATTTTTCTTGCCATTATTCTTTGTCCCTCTGTCAAATTTGAAGTTTCGCCATATGTATCCAAAAAAAATTCTATTCATGGTGCAGTGTGAATCTCCTGGCATGGTGAACGTGGATCTGGTATCTATGTTGAATTTCATATGTCGGGATTTGTCTCCTTCTTCCTTTTTTATGGAAAATACAATTTTTTCTTTGTTCTTTTCGAACTTTTGGTTCCTGAAATTTGATTCCCTCTAAATCATTCAAGCCCTGATGGGAGCCAAAATTGTAGTGGCGTTGCATATTTTTTGTTGGTCATCAGTTCAGTCCCCCATGAAATTCACCCTCATCGTCTTCCTCTTACAATTTTGGCTAGAGTAGAAGAAGACGCGGAGTAATTGAAAGACTTGAGAATGAGGATTTGATCGTGATCATGTTTTTCATGGGCATGCCGACGTGATGGTGAATTTTGCATTTGGTCGAAATCTATGTGTTGGACCGACGTGTTAATAGTTTTTTTGAATGACCGTTTTAGAGCCGGGAACTTCTTGACTGGTAAGAAAACTATTCATTGGAACTCGCTCCACATATGTGTCTTGAATAATGTGAAGAGCTTATAGTGATGTCAAATACCTTATAATTTTTTATATGGCACATATATTAAATATGGTGTTTTTTGTTATGAAGCATATAGTGATGGCATATACCTTATAATTCTTTGCATGGAACATATATTAAATCAACAATGGAGCGTATGGATGGTATAAGATGATGGGATATTATATATGTTGAGTTTCTTTTTAAAGGGTTGAGGGGTGTATTATGATATTTTATGTGGAGTGATTTAATGTGTTTTTATAAACATTATGGTATATATATAATATATATTGACCATACAATAATTCATGTGCCCCTTTATTTTATAAATATCAAATGTGGTATGTAGTATGTGATATGTGAGCATTATGTCATATGGCATGAAGGTATATTAAGAGCCTATATTTTTAGTTGAATATTTTTTAAGACATATCAGTTTTTTTTGCAATTATTTTGAGGCCATATCAAATTTTATGATGCATTCACTCATCTCCATAGTGGGAGTAGTTCTCACTAGCAAAGAGAACTACGATGATTGGTCCTTGAAGATAAAACACACCCTCATTTTTAATGAGTTGTGGAAAGGGGTTTTTGAAGGATAAGGATACAATGCACCTGAAAATCCCACTTCAGACAAGGAGCTTGACATTTTGGATAACAATAATAGCAAGGCCTATGCCTTGATTGCATCGTTTGTAAATGAATAGGTGAGTTGCCATATTTCTTAATTTTCAAATTCCTTTGAATCCTTAAATAATTTGAATGAATTGTATGACTCACTCTTTGAACTTGAAGTTGTTCAATTGATGATCAAGTTGTTCAACCTTGATTTAAAAAATGATGACCCTATTGCCTTAGCATCAGAATTAAGATCCATTATGGATGACATAAAATACATTGATGTTGAAATAGATGTTCCTCTCATAGCCTATGTCAAGGCACTATATCACACTTATTCACATTATTTTGAGTCATTGCAAGCAAGTGGAAAACTTAAGGAGATTTCCTTTGACTCCCTTGAGAATAAGTTAGTTGAAAGAGAGAAGGATTTTTGGAAGAAGACGGCTCCTTAATCTTCTAAATAATTTGTGTACCTTGCACAGAAATATAAGAATCATGCACGAGATTATTTTAGAGGAAGAGATGACCGAAGAGGAAGAGGAGGGAAGACTTTTATATGCAGGGGGGAAGACATTTCCAAGGAGAAAGGTATGATCTTCATTTCATACGGTGTAATAGAGATGGACATGATGCTTCCACATGTAATTTTCCTTGGTAAAAAAGTGAAAAGGAAAGAAATGAAGAAAAGGGTAAAACACCTGGTAAAGGGAAAGGAAAAGCACCTAAGTCCGCTCATTATGTTGTGGCACATTGCAACATTGGAGTAACTAAAGACTTATTCAATGCTTCACTTGCTTCATGGAAAGATGCTTGGTTTCTTGATTTAGGTAAAAATTTCCACATGAATTTCAAAAGATATTTCTTTAAATCATTCACTAATAATGTTGATGGATCTGTAAACTTTGCAGATAAGTCAAAACTCAAGCCATAAAGGCTTGGCACCATCGGGCTCAAACTGCCTGGTCTTCTATACTTTCTTCTACATGATGCTCTATACCTCCCAGATATTAGTAGATACTTTATATCTTTGGTCCACATCCTCTAGAAAGGACGCTACATTCATATATTTTATGGAAAGTTCAAGGTCAGAAAGGCATCAGATCACTCGCTTTTCATGATTGGGATAGAATAATAAATACTTCTAAAGTTACAAGGAACCTATGCTCATGCACAGAATTTTTCATACAGTTATCACTATGATGAAGATATATTTCCATAAAGTATTTTATGGCATGCTAGATTTGGGCACTTAAACTATGAAAACCTTTTTTTGTTGAAGAAAAATGGTGTTGCTGGTTTGCCTACAATTCCTAGGAAACTTAAGTAATGTGATGCTTTTATCTTAGGAAATCATAGCAAATGGTATTTTCATGATTCTCATTCCAGAGCACATAGAAAACTTGAACTTATTAATTTTAATTTATGTGGCCCAATGCATGTTCCTTTTTCAAATGGTAATAAATATATGATAACATTTATTGATGACTACACTAGAATGTGTTGAGTTTATTTATTGAAGAAAAAATATGAAGCTTTTGAAACATTCAAGAAATTTCATGCATGGATTGAAAATGATGCACAATCTCATATTGGATCTATTTGTACTGATAATGGAAAAGAATATACATTAAATGAATTTAAAAACTATCTTTGCCAACATGGGATCAAACATCAAACAACTGTGCCTTATAATCCACAATAGAATGGAGTAGTTGAAAGAATGAACAGGACAATATTAAGCATGGTGCATTTCATGATGATTTTCAAGAATGTTAAGCTAATGATTTGGGATGATTCAGTTATATGTGTTGTGTATATAAATAATATGTATCCAACTAATGTTATCAAAAACAAGACTCCCTATGAAAGGTGGTATGGCCACATTCCTTCGGTGAGGCATCTCAGGGTTTTCAGTTCCACCTATAATGCCTTGATACCTTAAATGTATCTTTTTGGGGTGCTCAAATACCTCCAAAGCATAGCACTTCTATGATGAAGTGAATAAGAAGTTTATAATATCTAGAGATTTTATCTTTCTTGGATCTTCTAAGACTAACAATGTTGTTGAGCGGCAGCTTGATTGCTTGGATAGATTCGGACATGAAAAATATTTTTGAGAGTTTGATAATGATATTCCACATATTTAAGGGGGGATCCCTATAGTAGATCAATCTATGGAATCTTCTTATGAAGCACTCTCTCCCCTGCGTACACTTTGAGTGATGTGATTGATAGAATTGGGAGACTAAATCTTGATTCTTCCCCATCTTAGTCAACTGAGCAGCTTCATCCATCTCAGAAAGGTCCTCCAAAATGGCTGAAAAATACACTTGAAAGTTTTTGTACTGATGATGTTGGAAAGACAGGAACAAGAATCTCAAACAGACAGAATGGAGGCGATGTAGAAAATCCTCATTCACCGGTTGATATAGATGTTTCTTATGATTACAAATTAAATTTGTCAAAACATTTTGAACCAACTTCCTTCAAAGAAGATACTTCTCATGATGAATGGAAAGAAGCTTCATTCATAAATAAATATGATTCTTTGATAAATAATGGCACCTGAAATTTGGTCGGTCCTCCATTGCGAACCAAACCAATAGGATGCAAGTTGGTCTTCAAGGACAAGTATAAATAATATGGCTCACTTGACAAGCATAAAGATAGGCTTGTGGAAAAAGGTTTTGCACAGAAGGAAGTGGTCGATTATGAGGAAAAATTTTCCCCCCACTAGTACATTTGGCGGAAATGTTGACACTTTAGTTCTAACACTTTTGTCGTATTGTCCGAAATTTCCCCAATTTCTATAAATTTTTCAAATCCCTCCAAAAACCATCGTTATACCAACGTTTAGGGACATCATCGCTTTTGCGACGTTTATGTTTGTCGTCGAAAATGCGACGTTTTAAGCTCTTCATCGGTCTTACAACTTTTATGGGACGAAACATCAAAATTGCGACGTCTCTTACACATTCGTTGGTATTGCAACGCTTTGGAGAAAACATCAGAAAAGTGACGTTTCTCAAATAAACGTCGATCTTGCGACGTTTTGAAGCCAAACGTCGCAAGACCGACGTTTATTTGAAAAACGTCGCTTTTCCGACATGTTTTCCAAAGCGTCGCAATACCGAAATAAAAAGTGTAATTTTATTTCACCTCAACCAATCATTAACTTCAACTTTATGTGTTCATGTTGATAGTATATCATAAGCTTCATAGTTTTTTTTTTGGTTATAAAGAATGAAATATGAAAAGGATATTAAGAAGAATCTTAATTTTGTAGATATTTCGTATGTTTATAAAATTGATCCAAATATATTATTATTGACGTTGTTTTGTAACACTGATAAATTGACCAATTTATTAACCATATATTTATATGAAAGATACTTATTTCAGATATTAACATGATGAGAATCAACTTGAAATATCAACCATATTTTTCTATGAAAGACACAAAAATTTCAAGTAAAAATAGTTTGATAACCCGAATGAAACATATATACTAAAAAAATGATATATACTTCACAAAGTTTTTGATATATATTCACAAATATATCCTCCATATATATACGGGTCTATGTCTTGTACTTGAATCAAGGTTGAAGATACAATCTTTAGGAATAATATTAACATCATATCAAACATCATGGCTTCTATGTTGAATTCCTTATATACAATGAAATGCTCTTTTTTTAACGATTTAAACATTTTTCATATCATGTTCCATATCTATGGTATGCACATGTGAGAGGCAACTACTACCTTTATCCCTTCTCATATATATATATATATATATATATATATATCCATTTATTTTTCCCCACATGGACTGTTATTCTTCAGGGATGCTCATATAGAGTGGAGAGGTAGATAAATCAGGTCTGAATGTGAGGTGTTCGACTGGGCGCACCATGTGAGGTCGCCTGACCGGGCGCATTCGGGTCGGGCCGTTTTGTTCGAGGAAGCCTGTATCAATTTTGCTAAGTTGTGACCGCTCAGGTGCCTTGTGCACATTAGGGCATCCCATTTTTCGTTTGCTCCCTTGTGGCATCGTTCAGTCGGGCGTGCCATGTTGCGCCGTGTGAGGTCGCCCGACCGGGCGCGTTCGGTTTGGGTTGTTTCGTTCGAGGGCGCCCGTATCAGTTTTGCTAAGTTGTGACCACCCAGGTGCCTTGTGCACATTCGAGCGGCCTATTTGTTGTTTTCTCCCTTGTGGCATATTCGTTTGGTCAGGCCCGTCATGTTGCGCTGTGGGAGGTCACCTGATTGGGTGTGTTCGAGTTGGGTCATTTCGTTCGAGGGCGCCCATATTAGTTTTGCTAAGTTGTGACTGCCCAGGTCCCTTGTGCACATTCGAGCGGCCAATTTTTCATTTAATGCTCCCTTGTGGCATCGTTTGGTCAGGCACGTCGTGTTGGACCATGTGAGGTCGCCCGACAGGGCGCGTTCAGTTCAGACCATTTCGTTCGAGGGCGCCCGTATCAGTTTTGCTAAGTTGTGACCACTCGGGTGCCTTGTGCATGTTCGGGCGGCCCGTTTGTTGTTTGCTCCCTTGTGGCATCGTTCAGTCGGGCGCGTCATGTCGCGCCATGCGAGGTCGCTCGACCGGGTGCGTTCGGGTCGAGTCATTTCGTTCAAGGGCGGCCGTATTAGTTTTGCTAATTTGTGACTACCTGGGTGCCTTGTGCAAGTTCGGGCGGCCCATTTTCCATTTGCTCCCTTGTGGCATCATTTGGTCGGGCGCGTCATGTCGCGTTGTGTGAGATCGCCCGACCTGGCGCGTTCAGGTCGGGTCGTTTCGTTCGAGAGCGCCCGTATCAGTTTTGCTAAGTTGTGACTACCCTGGTGCCTTATGCACATTCGGGTGGACCGTTTGTCATTTACTCCCTTGTGGCATCGTTCATTCAGGCGCGTCATGTCGCGCCGTGTGAGATCGCCCAACCGGGCGCGTTTAGGTCGGGTCATTTCGTTCGAGGGCACCCATATCAGTTTTTCTAAGTTGTGACCGCTCGGGTGCCTTATGCACATTCGGGTGGCCCGTTTGCCGTGTGCTCCCTTGGGGCATCGTTAGTTTGGGCGCGTTGTATCGCACCGTGTGAGGTCGCCCGACCGGGCGCATTCGGGTCGGGTCGTTTCGTTCGAGGGTGCCCGTATCAGTTTTGCTAAGTTGTGACCACCCGGGTGCCTTGTGCACATTCGAGCAGCCCATTTTTCGTTTTATCCCTTGTGGCATCATTCAGTCGGGCACGCCATGTCGCATCGTGTGAGGTCGCCCGACCGAGCGCGTTCAGGTCGACTTTTTTCATTCAAGGGCGCTCGTATCAGTTTTTCTAAGTTGTGACTGCCCGGGTGCCTTGTGCACATTTGGGTGGATCGTTTTCCATTTTCTCCCTTGTGGCATCATTCGTTCGGGCACGTCATGTCACGCCATGTCAGGTCGCCTGATCGGGCGTGTTCGGGTCAAGCCGTTTCGTTCGAGGGCGCCCGTATCAGTTTTGTTAAGTTGTGACCGCCCGAGTGCCTTGTGCACATTCGGGTGGCCTGTTTTTCGTTTTCTCCCTTGTGGCATCGTTCGGTCGGGCGCGTCGTGTGAGATCACCCGACTGGGCAGGTTTGGGTCTTGTCATTTCATTCTAGGGTGCCCGTATCAGTTTTGCTAAGTTGTGACCGCCCGGGTGCCTTGTGTACGTTCGAGTGGCTCATTTCCCATTTTCTCCCTTGTGGCATCGTTCGTTCGGGCACGTCTTGTCGCGCCATGTGAGGTCGCCTGACCGGACGCGTTCGGTTCGGGCCGTTTCATTTGAGGGTGCCCGTATCAGTTTTGCTAAGTTGTGACCGCCCGGGTGCCTTGTGCACGTTCGAGCGGCCCGTTTTTTGTTTGCTCCCTTGTGGCATATTCGTTCAGTCAGGCACATCGTGTCGCGCCGTGGTAGGTCGCCCGACCAAGCGCGTCCGGGTCAGGTCGTTTCGTTCGAGGCCACACGTATCAGTTTTGCTAAGTTGTGACCGCCCGAGTGCCTTATGCACATTAAGGCGGCCCATTTACAATTTTCTCCCCTATGGCATCGTTCGTCGTGTCGCACCGTGTGAGGTCGCCCGACCAGGCACATTCGGGTTGGGTCGTTTCATTCGAGGGCGCCCATATCAGTTTTGCTAAGTTGTGACCGCCCAGGTGCGGCCTTGTGCACGTTCAGGTGGCCCATTTTCCGTTTTCACCCTTGTGGCATTGTTCGATCTTTCAGCTATCCCTTTCGAGTCGGGTTCGGGCGTGTCGAGTTGGGTCTGGTCGGGTCGTGTGGTGTGAGGCCACCCAAGGAAACACGTTCGTATGGGTCGGGTCGAGTTGGGTTTGGTCGAGTCGTGTCGTGTGAGGCCACCCAAGGAAACATGTTCGTACTGGTCGGGTCGAGTCATGTACTAATTGCGCTCAAGGAAACGCGTTTGGGTGGGTCAGGTTGGGTCTGGTGATCAGGTCTTATCGTGTGAGGCCGCCCAAGGAAACACATTCGTATGGGTCGGGTCAAGTCGTGTGATGGCACCCAATTAGCTGGAAATGAGTTCAGGTTAGGTCAGGTCGGTTCGTGTCGTATTGTAATTAAGGGCGCCCAAGGAAACACGTTTGGGTGGGTCGGGTCGGATCGGGTCGGGTCAGGTCATGTCATGTGAAACCGCCCAAGGAAACGCGTTCGGGTGGGTCAAGTTGGGTCTGGTCAGGTCGTGTCGTGTGAGGCCGCCCAAGGAAACACATTCGAGCGAGTCGAGTCAGGTTGAGTTCGGTTGTATGATGGTGGTCGTATCAAAACTTCTAAGTTGTGACCACCCATGTTGCTTATACACATTTGTGCGATCCCTTTTTTGTTTCCTCTCTCGTGCACCCTTTGTTCGGGCAGGTCAGGTCGTGCCGTGTGAGGGGTGTGCCACAAGAAACTTGTTCAGGTCAAATTGTGTGAGGGATGTCGTATAAAAAATGCTAAGTTGTGACTGCCCATGTACCTTGTGCACGTTCATGCGACCCATTTGTCGTTTTCTCCCTCGTGCCTTTAACGTTCAGGCAGGTCTGGTCAGGTTGGGTCGTGTGATGTCACCCAAGGAAATGCGTTCAGGTTAGGTCAGTTCGGGTCATGTTGTACCATGAGGGTGCCCAAGGAAACATGTTCGAGAGGGTCGGGTCAGGTTGGGTCATGTGAGGGCACCCAAGGAACGTCATGTCCGACTGGGTCAGGTCGTGTCGGGCCATGTCATGAGGGCACCCAGGGAAATTATGTGCTCGGGTGGGTCGGGTCGAGTCGTGTGATGCCGCCCAAGGAAACGCATTCGGGTCAGGTCAGGTCAGGTCGGGTCTGGTCTGTTCAGGTCGTGTCGTGTCATGAGGCCACCCAAGGAAACACGTTCGGGCAGGTTGGGTCAGGTTGGGTTGGGTCGTGTGAGGGTGGTCGTATCAAAAATTCTAAATTGTGACCACCTTAAAATCCAGTGCCTCCTCATAAAATCCTCTCATCGTATAATCGACCACCATTACATATGTTTACACCGCATTTGGTTGAGACATTTCGTAGGTAGGTAGGGCGCCCCTATCTCCCATCTCCATATAGAGTAATTTGGTCACATATTCTTTCTTCTATGATACTGGTTCCTCTCTCTTAAGTCCTATCTCTTGTCCTTCTTCTCTCTCCCTTTCTCTCCTTATACCTCCCTCTCTCTTCCCCAATCTCCCTCTCTCTCTCTCTACCCTCCAATCCTCTCACTATATCCCTCCCTCTATCCTTCTTTCTACCCCCCTTCCATCTTTGTGTCACTATCTCCCTCTCTTACCCTTCTCTACCTCTCTCACTCCTCTCCCTCTCTCTCTCTTTCCATTCCTTCTCTCCCCTCTCCTTCAGTTTATCTCCATCTCTCCCTTGTGACTCCCCTTGTCTCACCACCTCTATCAATCTATGTCTTTATTATTCCTTCTCATATATATCTAGAGTTAATATATATCATGACATATTGGGACCTATGATTGGGTTAATTCTGCCTTGTTGGCAAGGTTAAAATGGTTAATCTTCGATAGACAAAATGTAGATCAAATATTTCATCAAAAAGAGGGAACCATACCCTATATTCTTCCAGGCTATGCCTATCAGTCGCTTGGCCTCTTCTTGCTCTCACATGAATGTAGTCTTGCTTGACTGGTACAGAAGAAGGTTTTGCATTATCAACTATTTGTTTGGGACAACTTTTAGTTGTTTCAACACTGCTACATTCTTCAAGCTTATCCTTTAAACCATATTAGTCTTTTGTACTCTTTTCAAATTTGTAGTGCTTTCCATTCCTCTCAGTCACATATGTTTCCTTGGTCTGTTAAGGGACAAGGTTGACAACATTAGGATGTTTTTGCAATAAACATGAGTATTTCTAGGACACAATCAGGTGGAGCAAGAGTATAAGAGCCAAATTTCTCATGAATTTGGGACACTTGAACTTAAGATTTTCTGGAGTAGTCATGAGGTGCAGTTGGTTATTAAGACTTCATCAGATGGCCATTATCTAGACTTAAATTGTGTGACAACACTGTGGCTGATTTTGAAATTGGAGACTGAACATACATTTGGTTTGATTGCAATAAACATTTTCATCAATAAATGTAAAGCAATGGCTAAAAAATACTATAAATTAATAAATAAATAAGACATGGCAACAAGCAACAATACTTACAAAATTGCTACATTGAGATGCAAAGAATAAGCAACTATTATGCACAAACAGAGACCAATGAAACTATCATCTTAAACCCTAACCCCTTAAACACTAATTCCCAACCCCTAACCCATTTAACCCCCTAAACCTCTAAACCCCTAAACCATAAACCTCTAAACCCTTAACACCTAACCCCTAAACCCTAAACCCTTAACCCTTAACCCATTTAACCCCCTAAACCCCTAGTAAACCCCTAACCCATTTAACCCACTAAACCCTAAACCTATAAACCCTTAACCCCTAACCCCTTACACCCTAAACCATTAAACCCTTAACCCTAACCCATCTAACCCCCTAAACCCTAAACCTATAACCCCTAACCCATTAAACCCTAATTCCCAACCCCTAACCCATTTAACCCCCTAAACCTCTAAATTCCTAACCCATTTAACCCCCTAAACCCCTAAAACCCTAACCCATTTAACCCCCAAACCCTAGCTGCATTAACCTGTAACGACCCCTAACCCCTAAAATCCTTAACTGCTAAATCCGCTAACCCCCTAAAGCTCTAAAACCCTAACCCATTTAACCCCCTAAACCCCAAACATCTAACCCCTAACCCATTTAACCCCTTATACCCCTAAACCCCTAACACGTTTAACCCCCTAAACCCCTAACACATTTGAGGTTGGCCATATCAAATTTTCTAAGTTGTGACTGCACAAGTGCCTTGTGCACGTTCGTGCGGCCCGTTTGTTGTTTGCTCCCTTGTGCCTTCATTCGGTCGGGCGCGCCGTGTCATTTAGTTTGAGGGCGCACGCCCAAACACGTTCAGGTCGGGTCGTTTCGATTGAGTGTGCCCGCCCAAACACGTTTGGGTCAGGCCCCCTAAGCCCGTAATCCCTAATCCCTTAACTACTAACTCATTATTCAACCCCTAACCCCTAAATGCACCTAAATCCCCTAAATCCTAACCCCCAATCCCCTAAGCCCTCCAAATTTGAATTAGCTTTGAAGAAGTAATTGTTTTCATACTTCTGTCTAATTCACTATATACTCAGATCATGAATGTGAGAAGGTTGTTTGCAGATTATATTATTATTGTATCAACAGTGTAATTATTTTTGTGTAGTTATATCTTTCTAGTCAAAAACCTAATCTTCAAAAATAATTTCTTGTCATTTTCAAAATTGACTGCTTCATTGAGCACAACATGCAGCTTATCTAATACTTTATTGAAGCTAAGAGCTCCATCTTTGGGGCAAGCTGCTTTTCGGGTGCTAACTCCACTATGTGTGGGGTTAATTAACCCTATGCCTACAATGTTTACTATTTTCATATCGGATTGTGTGGGGGTAGATAACTCGTAGCCATATCACATAGGCCCCATTCACTTACGAAGGTTCCCCAAACTCTGCCCCCAATTTGGTTGATCTTTCTCAGCTTGAAAATTTTGAATTTTCATTGATGATTGATTTTCCTCTCAGCCCTTGATCTGCTAGGGGCCGGTTACCTTGATATTAACGGTGGTGTATTCATACTCCTTCTGAATAACCAATAAAGGGTCAAGGAAATTGACCAATATGTTGTCAATTTTTATCTTATCCATCTCTGGGGCAAGATGCTTTTCGGCTAACTCCACTGCTTTTGATCTCAATTTTTCCAATTGCTTCCTTCTCTCATATGATACCTGAGCCTTTGCCTTTCTCTTCCCTTCTAATTCCCTAATAGTGTCATAGTGATGCCAGCCAACTTCTTTGGAAAGCCTTCCTAGCAAACAATACTTGTGACCTGGCACCTAAATCCCCTAACCCCTAACCCCCAATCCCTAAACCCTTAACCACTAAATCATTATGATCTCCCTAACCCCAATCCCTAATCCCTTAACCACTACTAAATCATTACTCCCCTAACCCCTAAATGTACCTAGATCCCCTAACCCCTAAGCCCTCAATCCCTAACCCCTTAACCTGCACTAACTCATTATTCTAGTCCTAACCCCTAACCACTAAACCCTAAACCTCTAACCCCTAATCTCCTATTCATCGAACCCCTAAGCCCCTAAAAACTATGCCATGAAAACCCTCCAAAAAATTCTTAAATGATGGGAATTCCTATTCAATATGCGTGAAGCTAGTCATGGAATGTGACAAGTCATCCAAGATACATCCAAATATTTGATTTTTTCCTTGGGGAATGTGAAATAACAGGTAAGATACAATCACTGGTGAGAAAATCATTGGTTTGAAACTATGTGGGAAAAATTCCAGTCAAGCTAAGGGATGGTGTGGCCTAGGTTGGATGTGATCCCTAGGTGATTTTGACGGCTTAAAAGCCCTTGGTTCATGGCTACTCAAATCACATGTTAGGCATGCAACTCATCTCAAAACTCACATTACCTAACAAAATAAAAGTAATGGATTAATGCACAAATTATTTATTTCCTGGGCATATGTCTAGGTATGTTGACATAATTTATTTACTTATTCATTAGGAATAACATATAATGGTTCAATATATGGAACATCAGAATTTTAAATATCAATATTTGTATTTTCAAAAGTTTGCATAGGATTAGAATATGCACTAAAAAATTTGTGTGACATATCATTATGTATATTATTATTATCATTCATACAATACAACCCTCCTAGAGCCAAAATCGTTGACATGGTTGAATGACCATAGGAAATGAGTGGATGTTCTCCCCAATGAAAGTTCCCATTTTATGTATGGAAACATACAAATAACCTACATACTTTAGAAAATAAATTTCGACTTCCTTAACTTTTCATTTTTGTGTACATTTTAGAATTGATTAGATATAATCTTATAAATAAAATACAATGGAGAAAATTAAAACCCCTTAGCATTCTTCTTCACAAGGGTGTTTGATTTGAACATTGTTCCTAATCGAGAAACTAGGATACAATTTTTTTTCTTAAAGGTCTAATTTAAAAAGTAGATTGATTTTAGAATTAGGACTATGTGAAACCAAATTTTAGATTTTATAGCTATTCAATTTTTTTTTCCCGCTCCGCTTGTTCCACCTATTCAAATTTTCTTAATCGACCTATTCAATTTTTTTTCCCACTCCGCTTGGTCGGCCTTTATGCCTTCTTTCCCATGATTCCATTATTCCCTATGATGCTTTCTTTTTTCTAGATTCTTGCAGAAGCATGGACGCTCTAAAACCCTAAAGTGGCCACAGTCCATTAACAGCTCGAAATCCATAGTAGCTGGTGGAGATATTTCGAGTTTTTTCGATGTTCATAAATATGTGGGAGATATGAAGAGAAATCAATCATGGAAGAATGATCTCTTCTTCTGGAAGAATAATATTGGTATTTCCCTTGTTTTACCCCATTCAAATTTGCTATTTTTTTCTTCTACGCTATCTTGGTTATGAGATATAGATGGTTGTAGGTCTGAATTTCTGCACTCTATCTTTTGTGGGTCTATTCAAATTATAGGGATATGGATTATTCTCCTTTGAACTAACCCAATAAACTCTGAGGTTGTAGGCGAATTCATTACAAGTGTTGAGGCTTCCTCATATGCTTGCACAGTATGCCTGATTGGAGTGCATAATTCCTCCTGCTCAAGTCTTTCCACTTGGCAGGTGTCCTTGATGCTTGGCGTGATCTCTTGAGCTTGGTGCAGCATTCTTTGACTTGTCAAAACCTTCGTGGCCTTGTGAAAACTTTGCTCCTCCCCTGGTTCCAATGCAGATCTTCTTGAGATACATTTCCTATTTGGAAGCACCATAGGATCTGCTTTAAATCTATTTTTGGTAGCTGGAAACATCGAGATAGCATATCTTCAAAGAAAAGCCATTTTATTTAAAAACATATTAAAAATCATAACAATAAATGAAAAATGGAAAATTTCAAGGCCCTAAATCCCTAAATTTTTCCTATAAAATATCCCTTCCCCCATCCTAAAACATAAGAATTTAACTTTCTCATAGGGGTTTTCATTTCAGAATTTATAAGCACGATTTGGAGAAAAATACATTCAGAAATCTGAATTTTCTATGTTTCTAATTCATGTTTTTTATAGATTATTTCCCTGTATCTGGGTTCTGACATTTTAAAATTCCACAAATCTACCAATGCAGGGTTCTGCTATGACCAGAGCACCCCAGCTAATTCTAGCCATGGCGCCCAAAAAGAAGGTACTCCTGTTATCCTCCAAAGTTGGCTTAGATTGGCTTAGATTTATATGTCTAGTGTCATTTTGTGCATTTGGTGTAATAGTGTGCCCCCTCTCTCTCTCTTTTCTAATGAAAATCTCATGGAGAAACATCCAGGTTCTTCCCTACATTTCACAAATGGTACTCAGTGTAAATCTATTGTCGCAAAACACTAAGCCTTTTCCCTGGGCACAATGCATGATATTTGGAGATCCATTCATTTCTATAATTGAACTAAGGCTTCTCATGCCTTCAATGTACTATAGCCTATGGGGTTGGATACGCTACTCTGCCCCCCCTTGGGAAATTAATCCATAGGGAATATTACACAGCAGTAATATCAAACATGGTTGATATCTCTAAACTCCTATTCATTACCAGGAGAGCAAAAAGGAAAAACTCCATCTGAAACAACAGAGAATAACACCCTTATTGAGATGTTGCCTCCTACAAAAAACGTGACACAAAAGGGCATTACGTATGCAATTAACAACAAAAAGAGTTATGCATTTTTTGTAAATGTATCATCTTCCCCGTATCTGAAAACTTTGAACCTTCTGGTTTAGAATCAGTGAAACAATTATGAATTATTTTACTTTATGCCAGTGGAATTACTCTCACAGTCACTTCTCTCAGTTATCCAAGTCTTGTCTAGATCTGGTAATGCTTTCCTTTTTTTTTCCCAAGGAAAATCTCATGGGAAACCCAAGGGATTCTTCCCCACATTCATGGTTCCCATCCCTAGTAAACCTGTTGGTGTAGACTAGTGCTCCTCATCCAAGGGGTTTCAAAAAAAGCACCTGCTACCATGGATCTAGCCAAAAGCCAAGCAACACTTGAAATGACCAGGTGAGCTAACCCCTTGGGCTAGGTAATGCTTTCCACTTGACTAAATTAAGTTTATAATTTCCTATTTATATAATTATCAATTTACTGGCCATAATTCATTCAATTTCTTCTCTTTTTGTCTCTTGCAATTGTTTATTCCAATCCATATATATAAATATCGAAAACATTGAATATTGGACTTATGCTAAATCCTTCCACAGTTCAAATAACTATGCATTTTCAGTATTCACTTTATAATTTTACATGACCCAATCCTTTTTTATCTTAACTTGTTATAAGTACCCTAGGGAAACCGTTATTTTTGGAGATACACCATCATCAGTTCTCCTTTCTGAATTCTTTCCCCTCCTACGATGATTTTCCTATCTCTTTTATTTTTCCATTTGTCCAGTGTAAGTTTGGCTTCATCTGTACTTAAATTTCTTGGATATGCTATGCAAATATGTCAGCATCTCTATTAACATGAATATGAATTGGAAATTCCATTATATCTTTGTAACTGGTTCCACCTATTGAAGATCCAGGATCTGTGTTTCTACAGATCCACGTTGTTGGCATGGGGATCAGACCTAGGGTTAAAGCTCCCTAGCCAACAAAACCCCATAAGCATTGACACTTTCAATCTCCAAAGGCTGGAGAAGGTCTCACCCGAGACACTTATAGGAATTTCAGAACCATCTGATGATGATTTTGTGCAAAGGATGAAGCACTCTAACATGGAAGCAAGAGATTCACATCTTAAAAAATTATATAAAGATTCATTAAAGATCCCTTAAAGATGGTGTTAACATTCTAAATATTGTGAATAACATCACATGGAAGACTCATAGAAGTCAAAGCTACATATATATTTCATTAATTCATCTCGGAACTAGGATATTTATATGAAATAACCCCAAATACATTCTTCTTTACAAAACGTGTGAGCTCCATAGGGACAACACAAAGATTCTAGACTCCTCCTCTCTACTAATTTCTCACAATCAATCATCATTATCATCCTCTTCTTACATCAATTTCTCACAGCAGGTTGGTGGTTTTGTAATACTTAATCCTAGGTTTTATTTGAGAAGCATAGTTGCTACTTTTTACCACTTCTAAGATGCTTCCCAATGCCGTCAAATAAGGTGAACATTGAATATTTACGTTTGCAATACACAATTCCAAAATTTTAAATTAAGTTCCATATGTGGAACCTTTTCCATGTGTTTTTTAGATCAAATTTTGAGTTTTGTGTTTTTAAGCATTTAGTTTCCAAAAAAACACAATATGCATGCTATTTGAACTTAACTGAGGTTAACCCTTAACACAGACATCAAAGGTTTAGTTTTCTATCATTAGTGAAATATCGTTGTTTATATTGGCTTGATGAGATAAATTATGAACAATTTAGTAAATGTGTATGGACCAAAGTAATTGTGTTGCGTATATTGTATATATAGTTATCTTATCCACTTACATCTCCATATTTAGTTTTGTTGTTGAATGGTAGCAACTCCTCCCCAGAAATAATAATCTTGAAATATCAATTAGTTGATATGCCTGTCATGTTCATATGCAGTAGTCCTTTGATGTGAACTCTTTGATGGGACATTGATATCCCCAAAATAAGTAACTAAGCATGAAATTACTTTTTCAGTGAAAAAAAAGTTTCTGGTTGGCAATCATCCTTTACCTGCATTATGTTTCAAAAATGGCCTGAAGGTCGAAACAACAGCTGCCTTGTTTACTTTTCTCATATGATTCAGAAAGAATAGACAAGAAGGTTTAAATTTTTGAATTTGGTTATTTCTCATGATCAGTGCCTTTTTTTAGGTTGGAAGCGTAGCACTGGGTTTGCTGCTTTTTTCAAAAAAATTCAAAATTTGGCAATTTATAAGGATTGGCGAGGGTTTTTTGAAATTTAATTACCATGTCCATTGAAGAATAGACCATCTGACTGTAGATGAAGGAGAAAAAGGCACACTGCCGCTGTAAAGTTTAAACATCGTGACTACAAGTCTTTTCTGCTAGCTGATATTGAGCACGATGAGAACATGGCATACCCTTTGCTCATATCAAGTTCTCTGAACATTTGTGTTGTTGCCATCAATTCTCTGGTAACATGGGAGGAAAGCATTTGTTGCCATCAAATTCTTCTGTTTGTATGTCAGCTATATCTGAATTCATGTGATGCACTGATGTGTGCTACATATCCTTGCAATGAATTTTCCATACAATTTTTGCATTGAAACATTTACATTCTTTCATGGTATAGATTGATGAGGGGTGTATCTGGAGTAGTGCCAGCCTGTTAAGAAAAATAAATATCAATTACAAATTTACAATACAATGTAGTTTTAAATATACAATGTAGGTCGAGGGTATAATTAATTTTTTTTTAAATATTTTTATCCAAGCGTCAGAAGACCGACGCTTTAGACACTTCACAAGCATCGGTATTACGACACTCCACAAGCGTCAGTATTGCGACGCTTTACACAAATTTCGAAAGAGCAACGTTGCATCTTTTTAAAATATTTTTAACCGTTCGTCGGAAGAGCGACGTTTTATAAGCATTGGAAGACCGACGCTTTAAACGTCGGAATTGCGACGTTTGTTTGAAAACCTGATAAGCGTCGGAAGACTGACAGTTTGGTATCGTCGAAAGACCGACATTTGTGGCTCGTCAGAAGACCGACGCTTATAAAGCGTCAAAGTTGCGATGCTTTGGATAACATCAGAAGACCGACAACAGTCTGCAAATGTCGGAACAAGTGTCACTCTTCTGACGCTTTACTGAAGTATCGGAATTGTGACTTTAAGGCTAACCACATTTTTTCTGGCCTCAAACTGTTGCTCTTGCGACGACTATCTGTTGGAATAGCGACGAAGTGGCCATCGAAAATTGGGCCAAATTTACTAGTGCCCATTGAAAAATGGGCTATCATCTCGAAACTCTTTGCCTTGGTATCTTAGAATGGTTGGAAAGTCCATCAAATGGATGTAAAAACTTCTTTCTTGAATGGAGATTTAAAAGAGAATGTTTTTTTGTCCCAACCAGAAGGATTTGTTGTGATGGGTCAGGAACACAAATTTTTTAAACTTTTAAAATCCTTGTATGTCCTCAAACAAGCACCACGAGCCTAGTACGATAAATTAACTGAGCATCTTCTGAAACTCAATTTCAAACATTATGATCTTGATGATGCAACTTTGTTTGTCAAGAAAGTTGTAAAAATATTTGTATATCTTGTGGTGTATGTATATGATCTTCTAATGATAGGGAACAATGAGATTTTCATTGCATCTATAAAGAAAGAACTGAGGAAAGGTTTTAAAATGACAGGTTTGGTCTATGTTCACTAGTATATTGGTATTGAAGTAACCCAACATCCAAATTATATATTTTTCTCAGAAGAAGTATGTTGGATATATGTTGAACACGTTTGGCATGGTTGAGTGAAATCCTTTGATTACTCTAATGTAATATAACTTAAATATCACATCCATTGAAGGAAAATAATTTCAGGATGTGACAAAGCACAAATAGCTCGTAGGAAGTCTCAACTTCCTCACTACTACCGAGACTGGACATTTCATTTGATGTTGGAATCCTATACAGGTTTATGTAAAAGCCTTGTGACGGTCATTGGTCTAATGCAAAAATAACTCTAAAGTACTCGAAGGGAACTCAAGACTTTGGAATCAAGTATACATAGGTGGGTGACTTCATCTTGATTGGATACAATGATTCATATTTTGATGGAGATAAAGAAATGGGGGCATCTAATTCAGGCTATGTTATGAGCCTTGGATCAGGATTTGTCTCCTAGAGGTCACGCAAACAATCAATTCTAGTAGATTCCACAAATGAGGCAAAATATGTGGTAGCATGAAGCAACGAAGGAAATTATGTGGCTCGGGAAAATTCTGGAAGATTTGTAGGAGAAATAAGTACATTCAACTTTTCTTTTGATTGACAACACTTCTACAATAAATTTGGCCAAGAACCAAAAGTTCCATGATCGAACAAAGCATATCAATACAAAATACCATCTAATTCGACATCATGTTGAGGCCAAAACAATCTACCTATGATATCATTCCATAAATGAGTAGATTACAGACATATTCACCAAAGCACTTGAAAGAGAAAATTTTGAAAGATTCAGAATGATGCTTGGACTCACCAAGATCCCTTCAGATTAAGGGAGGGAAGGTTGACACCTAATATTTGGTATTAGGAATCCTATGTAAATATTGTAAATAGAAAAATAAAAGAAGGGGAATACAAAGAGACATTGGGAAATGAAACCCAATAGTCTCCCTCTCCTTGTATATAGTCATATTTTATCTTAATGCAAAGGAAAAAATTTCATTCAAATTTACTCTTGTCCTGACACAAATTAAGAGAAGCACGCTGGATCTTGGTGACATCATCCTTAATCCTTTGAATCCTACAATAAACTTCAATTTGATGAACCCAATTATCCAAATTTTCAGCATTTATTTCCCCATTGTACATAGGCAATTCAAACTTGACATCAAACTTAAGCAAAGGAGACTTAGCATGTCCTTTTGGAGATATAGGAAAAGTATGTCTAGGTGTTGAAGGAGGTGAAGAAGGAGATGAGGATGAAGGTGAAGATGGAGGTGAAGGAGGAGGTGTTGGAGGGAGTACAGGCTTGCTCCCATCACCATCGTTTCATTTTGGATGGTTTTAATTCTCTCCTTGCAACATTGTTTTCCTTTCATTGTACAACACTTTTACCATCCCTAACATATCATAGAAAGTATTTCTAAAATCTCTCTCATCCTCAGACATCAGCTCATGTCCCTCTTCATGTGCCATGACTGGTGGACTTCTTGGATTTTGTGACCTCATTGAACCAATTTGAGGATTTGGTTCTTCAAGCACTCCTTCACTTCTCAACTTATACATTTTAATCATTCAAAAACACTTGAAAAAATAGTCAAACCTTCAAAACAACCATGCTCTGATACCGAAATGATCTGAAATTAAAAATTGAAGGTTTCTTGAAAAAGTTTGAAAGCTAGTTTATGTCTTGTGGTAAATGGATCAATTTGCAACAGAACATAAACTTAGTATTTTTAGTTAAATTTTGCAGATATAACCAAATAAAAATATACAACATGCAGCATTAAACAAATATAAATTTGATCATGGATTTCACCCCTCCTGGGCTACATCTCTGGGTCTAGCTTCCAATGGTGGCCATTTTTATTATATGCTTAAAATCTAAATTACATCAAAACACAATGCTCAAATCATAAAAATAATGTTGCCATTGTGTCCAAAACACCCAAAAACCCATGTGTAGGTTCTTCTTGGGATCAAAAAGGCTGAAAAATGGCTACGTTAGACCTCCTCCATTTCTCTCCTATATGCCTTGCAAATTCACCAAACTGGATAAATTGGCAAATAATTCCTCCTTTAGCTGATCTGTTAGTCGATAAATAGACGTGTTTTTGGCGTGAATTTTATCGTTAATTGTGCAAATTATCGGATGGTTAGTTTGGCATCACAGCCCCAACTTCTGCTCCTTTTCATAGTCATGTGCCAAATAATATGGCTAGGGGTGTGAGTCAGACGCCACACACCCACCCGCTCGGTTGCATCTAGTCGAATAATGGGCCATATGGTTACGAGTTGGGTCATGTGCCATCCCTCTTACTTTGACGCCCCCACTTTCAGTCATAGTAGTGGGTATGGGATGAGGGGCTAAGTTAACCACCTGCCCCATACGCATATGGTCTGCGATGTGGTCACGATATGGCATATGTCCCAAGGCTAGGGCTTCCCGCCATGCCCCTTCCGTCGTGGCTCTATGTTGTGGTCACATGATTTTTTATATGACCTGGGGTTGGGCCAGTCAGGTGAATGCACGGGCCTGACCCCCCTACCCCCCAAAAAACATAAATACAATGCATTCAAATATAATCAACTCACGATATAATTTAAGAACCAACGTGTGGGTTGGAGGTAAGACATAGCATTGTTTTGTTAGAGGTCGTGGGATCGACCAATGTCGGATCAGTTGGACCCTTGACCAAATTTTTCATGGGCTCTGAGGGCGATGTGGCACCTTCCAATTGGGCCACCTAGCACCTCTTGATTAGTCCAACCCAAACATAATCAACCAATTAAATTCCACCACCTAGCATGTACGTCCTGCCACATGTAAGCACTAGATTGGCTCGTCTGACCACCGTACCTACCTAGTTGGCTTGCTAACATCAGTACCACATCACTCTACGGCATGCCCAGTCAACCGTGCAAGTTGACCTTTTAGTGGTTTTCCAAAAACTTCGTAACACGATAAATTTCACATATGGTGTCAGATTAAGGCAATTCAAGCTTCGTTGGAATCAAAACAATGACGATTTGGCATTAGTTTTGATCGATTTTGAGCACTTACATTTTTTAGCATATAATTGATCCCCTTGATCAAATTGGAACCTCTATGCATCCTGGATTGGAGTAAACTCACGCTCCAAAATCTAGAAATAGAGCAAGTTAAAGTGCATTAGAGGGACTTTGGGCATGAGGAAAGCCACATGATAAATGACTGACTAGATGCAAGTAACATATCCTTTATTATTTGTTGAGTAAAATAAAATTTAAACACAATGCAAATTTTGTGTATAGTTGTGTAGAGAAACAGATACATGTTCCATATTGCTTGAGGAAGGAGGTTGCTTGAGGTATGGGTTGTTTTAAATATCAGTCCTGGTTAGCTGAGAGGTTTTAAATGGGCTAAATAAGTCATGAATTAACTAAAAGAGGAAAGGATAGACCTAGGTGTCCTTTAGCTCCAACAACAAGCAAGAAGAGGACAAATCATTAAAGTTAAGCATGGGTTGCGTTGTCCAGATGGTCGACAACATAAAATCATGGAAAATGATAGATGGTTGGTTTGTTGGAAAAGATACATTCGTGCAATAGATAATTTATTCATGCATAGGAAGAAGAGAGAATGCGCTCGAATTTTTCTCACACATATTCAATGCAAAACAACTGCAAAAATCACTGCAAGAAAAAAAAAATCTTCAAGTTCAGAGGTGAGAACAAAGATAGAGGAGCGAATAGAATCAGCAGAAATTGAGCTCTAGAGAAAGTATTCATTTGAAGAACCCTCATAGATGCTTTTTGGATTAAATAATTATAGAGATAATTGGCTTTCCTTTAAGGTTTAAGAACCCATTGGAAGCTTGTGGATTGATGAACCTACTGGAGTGGGAAGAGACATTCGAGTGCTTGTGAGAGTTGATGAACCACCAGGAGTTGCCTTGGGGATGAAGATTTGGTGCTTGACTTACTTATAAACCACCTGGTGAGGTGATATCTTTGCTAATTAGTATCTTATCCACTAATGAACCTTCCTCGATGTGGAATCTATTCTCCTAAAAGTGAGCTAAGACTCTTTGTACTATGATATCTTGGCATGGATGTTGATTTTGTCAAAAGAATATGAGGAGACTGAGTGGAAGCTAGTGTAGTTGTTGGATGAAGGAAATGTGACCTTGTGACATCATATTTAATTTTCCATATTGGTTAATTTTTCCTCTCATAGGCACTCCACCTCAAGCATTGGAATCTAGATCGAGGGTGACAAGTACAAGAAAAAATGGTTGTAGTTTGTCTATGATTGGGTGGAGAGTTAGAGTCCCACTCTTAGTTTCCATATATATTATAAAATAAGTACACTCTTATGTTTTTTGCTTGTGGTTATTATCATTTCTTTGTTTACTACATCAAAATAATGTGGTGAAGAGTGTTGTTTCCTGCATAAGTGAGGAATGTCCATGTTTCGTGTAAAGATATGATGGAATGGTTCACTTCTTATGGATATTTTGAGCTTGAAATAACCTAAAACTACTAGATCATGAAGAGATAGAAATATTTGTTAATGAAAAGTTACTTACACTGACCTGTTGGTATATTTGGCCACTATGTTAATAATTGGCATATGTTAACAATAAGGAATAAGGAATTCATGTGTAGAAATGTTCTTGAATTTCATACTTTAGAAATGGTTTTTTCCTTTAATTATCCTAACTCTGTAGATGGGTCTATGTGACCTGTGTATGAAGATATGGATGACCTTTGTTAATTAGTTAAATGACTGCATTAAAATCATGAGACCATTGGACCTTGTTTTACAAATTCTAAACTCATTAGAGTCAACGAACTATATATGTGTGTGTGTGCTTGCAGGTTGCAAGCCGAGTTGGGTTGAGTTTTACAAAATATCAAGGCGGATAATGTTGGTTTATATACATATTTTCATATACATATATATTATTTACAGGTTGCGGGCTAAGGGGCTTATGAACCCATTTGGTTGAACATATTTATATCTTCTTTAGGTTCGAATATTTATGTTCTTGGGTTCTTGGTGTAAAGTTTAAAAAATAAAAATAAAATGTAATGAGAAAATTGCAGCAAATTAAATCAGTCATTATTTATGTTAGTTGTGAATGTTGTTTTTGTTGAATGATTGTGAAATTTGATTTTAATGTTTTTGGTGTTTCTTTGTGTATTTTCAAATGAAAAATTTCATGCACTCTAGTTCCTTCATAAACTATTGTCACAGAAGTAAAATAAACATAAAGAGTCACTTTCAACCATTCAAGTTAGGTTTTCAATCTCTATTTTAAAACTTCAATTTCTTCTGAGAATCTAAGGGAAAATGTCAACAATATATAAGGCTTTTGTTGGGAATAATTTCCACTTGTTTTTAGTTAGATCATATATGTGCCTTGGGTTTGACATAATATAAATAAAGGGTTTAAGGAGAAGAGAAAAATGAAGAACATATTTCAATAAACTAAAATTATCATTTAAGAATTAATTTCATCATATTGATCTTAGATGGAAAACTGAGTAATTAAGAATTCAATTGTAAGAAAAATAGCAATTTGAGTTTATACATTTCATTTCAACCCATGTAAAAATTTATCAACATAATAAATATACACTTCACAATATTGATAAAATCATTTAGAAATTAATGAAAAATATCATATTGATTCATAATTTCCTTTAATTAACAATCACATTTTAATTTCATACAAACATCAAGTTTACATCATGATATACCATGAAAAATATTTGTAATTGTATTAATATGGTGAAAAACTCAAATTAAAAGGTGGTTTTTCATAATTACATGAAGAAGCACTGACAGCCCAAGAAATACTTCAGAATTCCTCCCTACAACAGCTTCAAAAATCCCAACAGATTCTAGAAAAAAATTGACATAGTTTCCCCTACACCATAATTTTCTCTCTTGATTAAATCAAAATGAGGCCTATATATATGCTCTCAAGACCCAAGATTCAAAGCCTAAACCACTAGTGGGATTTAGCCACCACTTGGAATCTTTTACAAACATGATAGTTGTTGTAACTAACTTCCTCTAGAAGTTTCTAGAAATATATGTCAGTTGTAGGGTGGGTCCCATCTAATATTGTTGTTGTGGACTATAATTCTCTCTCTTGCTCATGTGTTGGGTGGTTTTCTCTCTCTTTCTAGGCATTTACTAAAGAGTGTGCATCACCTAGCTTGGGTCTCCAATGGTGTCGGCCTTGGTTGTACTTATGCTAGTGCCAATGGATAAGGTCATGCATGTTGTTTTTGTGGAGGCATGGAACTTGACCCTGCTTTTGCCAGTGATAGTTGTGGCATTAGTGTTTGTACCCTTTGAAAGGCTAATTTATATAAGTCCACCATACCCTTCCACTCCTTTCTGAATGGAATAAGACAGTTCTATGCATCAAAAATGGTCTATTCTAAAGTTGTGAGTATCTCATAATCCACATTACCCTTCTCTTTTAAGATCCTCTTTAACATGAACCAAAATTTCAAAATACTCTTCATACAAATTTACAATTTCCTTTCCATGCAGGCATAGTCCTCCTCCCTAAATCCTTTCTAATCTTCTTTGATTTAAATGTAGCACTTTTTTGGAACAAGGTGTCCTACAAGAGCTGTGAATATGGTCCATTTTTGTATATTTTTTATTATATTTAGTCTAACGCAGGGGTTTTGGGGTGGGTCAAAGCCCTGCATGCATTGTAAGTGGGTCAAGGGTAGACCAAGAGTCCATAAACCATGGTTTGTAGTCCATTGGATGTGTAGGCTAAAATAGTATAAGTAGTTGAACCATTTTTGAGTTGTAAGACAGACTTGGATTAAGATTGGTGTGAATTATGAATTAGTATATATGTTCTAGGTTTTGGGAAAGGACTCCTACTAGCTGTGTGAGCGGAGATCCTCAGTCCTGCTATGTGTGGACCATGCTGCTATGTGTGCAGGTTGGGTTTTGGGTATTGTAAAAGGATATGAAGGATTAATAAATGCGGAGGGCTGTTGAAATATCTGAATCTATTGAATCTGTGATATTTGACTATGTATGCTCTGTGTCATTGATTTAAGCTGCAAAAGTACTTGTGTTACTTGTTTATAATGTGACCTAGATCTATTATGGTATGCATAGTTCTATATTGAGCTACGCAATTAACTGTGCTAAGTACTTATGCTGCATTGACAATTGATCTGAATCTATTTATTAGACTTTATGCAAGAATAGTTGCGATAATTGCTTTGTTATCCTATATATGTTATTCGTTGCATGGTATTCCGCACGTGGATGCAAAGGGACTGATAGATCTACGTTCTATAATATGCGATATGATATTTTTGAATTTGAACCCAGCTCTTCCTGACTTACCTGCCCTCTCCCAGGGTGCAGAAACCTAGTTCTAGCATCCTCCCATACTACTTCAGGTGAGACTTTGGCCTGCACAAGCAGGTCACTGCCGAAAGGGCCAGTAGTATAAGGGTTTTTTGGCAAACCTTAACCTCCAGGAACCACTGGAAAAATCCCTAGAGGCCGCTATGAAGTTAGAAGTTGCACCCAGAGATGATGCCCAGCAAGGCATCCAGCAGATCCAAGAATATTTGGAGGCGATGCACATGGAGATCTAGAACCTGCGAAAGAAGCGAGGCGTAGAAGCTAGCCTAGAAAGATGGTGCATACATTGCAGGAAGAATGGTCACACCAAGGATAACTACCCGCTTCTGAAAACTACATGCAGGCTGGGGGACCTAGTCCACTGCGCCCTAAGGAAGTGGCAGGACCAAGTGGGCCGGCACTATGGTGCGATGATTGCCGCGTTGCAGTGTTGCACGACATGAACCACTGTCCCCGCCTTGTTGTGTACATCCCAGAAGTAAAATAGCAATGGTGTAGGTTCTGCAGGTCGGTAGGACATGATGAACAGAACTATCGGACATATGATTTTATAATCGATCGGGGGAATCTCTATAGGGTGCAGTCAGACCCATCTTCACCCAGATCACTCTCGAGTGCAAGGGGCTCCCCAGCAAGGGGCGGGGGAGGCAGAAGAGGTGGAAGCGCAAGTCGGGAATGAGGGAAAATCATCTGTTATAAATGTGGAGAGGTAGGGCACTTTTCCAGGGACTATCCAAACCACAAGACCTACCTGCCGGTATTGCAGGCAACTAGACCATGTGATTGAAGATTGTCTAGTCTTGATAGAAAAAATGCAGGAAAAGCATCCGACACCTACACAAAATTTGTAGAGGGTTAAATCTGAGCTACGAGACAAAGATCCAAGAGTGAATGTTGTAACATGCAGTGGGATGGCCACCGGAGGGCATGGGGAGAAAACTGCAATCGAGCCTCTAATCTATCCAACAGTTAGCAAACAGGAAGGTTTGGATCTAAAAAAGGAGAAAGAAACATTCATCGCAGCTCGTAAAGACTTTGCTGAGGCAGAGGCATCTACTTCGCAGCAGCCTGAGGACCTCAAGGCAGATGAGGAGGTCAAACCCTTTTTACAGGCATGTATGAAGTTGTTGTGCAACCCAAAGGCTGTGGAAAATCTTCAGGCATTAATAGATAGCTACGCAACACGACCTATCCTCCCTCTGGAAGTCAAGGACGTACACAAACTCTATAGGTATAAGAAACGCACCGGTAGGGGAGATGCGGTTGACTGCGCAGATCAGTGATTACGAGATGGATCAGGTTATTTTGGACCTAGGGTCATATGCGAATGTATTACCTAAATAGACTTGGCAATGAATGGGGGAGCCTAAGTTGGAATGGTCTACTATCCAGCTGTGTATGGCCAATCAACAAAAGATCATTCTATTGGGAATACTATCGAAGATTATGGTGGATATCGCAGGGGTTAAGGTCCCGGCTGACTTTGAAGTAATTCATATTGTCGAAGATACAGACACCTACCCTACGCTCCTAGGCTTGGATTGGGCCATCGATATGGGAGGCATCATTAACTTAAAGAAGAGAAGCATGGTATTCGAGAATAACGGTACAAGGGTAATAATACCATTAGATCCAGTGGAGGGTGAATGATACACAGAACCAGTGCATGATGAAGAGGACGTAGATCACATCTATAAGTTGACTACACGAGATGAAGACTGGATAAACCCCACGGTGGAGGGGGTACTTTTCTGGGAAAAGGATAGCGAATGTTTCTCTGACTCTGATGGGGAGATGGAGTATTGGAAAAATCGGTTACGTGATGTCTCTACGCTGAGATATCTTCGGATCAGGAATTACTTCTGTTGCATCTCCTTAGAGGTAAGAGATCTACCTTATTTCAATGGTTCTGCTAATGTTAGGGACTTTCTGTGGGCATTTGAAGCCGAGGTTCCCAGGGAACGAAGGTTGTGGGCCCTTAACCTAGCAATGCATGCAACCCCTGCACAATGGTGGGAGACGCATAAGGAAGTGTTCCCGGCATGGGAGGATTGTCGAGGCAGGATGCTCTTGTGATTTGAGACCCCAGCGGAGGTACGAGTCAAGCTGTTCCTTGGCCCAGGGGATCCGTGTGAACACGTGGTTGCATGGATGGAGGTGTGGGATGATCTAACTACAAGAGACTAGGTTCACTTATTCATTCACGCGTTGGGTCCAATCCCCACTGCCTGGTACCTGGATGCGGAGCTACATTAGCGCATCCACCACTGGGGAACTTTGAAGAATGACTTTATAGGAACATTTGGATTGATAGGGGGTTTTGAGGTGCTTGACGAAGCTCTGCAGGACATAGATAAGTTCGTTTTTGGCAAGACCAGCTCTTCTGCAGGATTCGGAATGTCGACATGGGAAACGCAGATGCAGGATATTGTCAATTGTTGCAGCTTGGCAAGTGAGGAAGGTGAAGATGATCCGCAGTCTATCTCTATCCCAAAGTTGGAAGGGGAGTGCACCGTTGAAGGACCTCCACTAAAGGAAGTGGATGTCACTAAGCCTCTCAAACTGCGCAAAGTAAACATTGGGACAAAAGAGCACCCTAAATTGACTAAGATCGGGGACTATTGGGATGAGAATACAGTAGGTAAAGTGACTGAATTACTTACAGAATATCAGGACTTATTCCCTACAAAATTTTCTGAGCTAAAGGGGATCACGGGGGACTTAGGGGTCATGCATATCACTCTCAAACCCAATGCGCGGCCCATAAAACAGCTACCTTATAGGTTGAACCCCAAATATAAGCAGAAGTTCAAGGAGGAGCTCAATAAAATGCTTGCTGTAGGAATCATCGAACCTATTGAACAATCAAACTGGGTCAGTCCAATGGTGGTTTCAGAGAAAAAAACTAAGGGAGATATTCGGATCTGTGCGGACCTACACAAGTTAAACGATGCTTGTGTTCATGATCCATTCCCAATGCCATTCTTAGAAGAAATATTAGATAGCGTGGGAGGATAGGAAGCATACTCTTTCACGGACGAGTTCTCAGGATACCATCAAATAAGAATCGCACCTGAGGACCGTAGCAAAACCACATTCGCCACTAAGTGGGGATCTTTTCAGTATATTGTCATGACGTTTGGACTCAAAAACGTCCCTGCGATCTTCTCACAGGTCTTTGTCACAGTGTTCAAATAATTCATTCACAAGTTCCTCGAGGTGTATTTCAACGATTGGACTGTCTTTTGCCTGGTCAAGGCACACGTCTCAAACCTGCACATGATGTTGGATGCCTTCCAGAAACACCATATTTCCCTAAATATCAAGAAGTGTCTCTTCTGCCTACCCTTCAGAATCTTTCTCGGCCACATAGTTTGTCGACAAGGACTAATGGTAGATCCTGCCAAAATTGCAGTTATCATAAATTTGCCAGTACCAACCACGGAGAAACAGTTGTGCTCAATCCTTGGAAACATGGGATACTATAGGAAATTTAGTCAAGGCTATGCACTGATTACTGCCCCTATGGAAAAATTTCTCAAGAAGGATGTTTCATTCTTTTGGAATGACGAATGCCAAAATAGCTTCGAGCTACTAAAGGAAAATATGGTCTCGGCATCTATTCTGATCTTTTCGGATTGGGAGAAGGTATTTCATGTTCATGTCGATGCGTCAGGCATTTCTCTCGGGGTTGTCCTTACGCAGCCAGGGGAAGGAAATATTGACCATCTGGTTACCTTTTCAAGTAGGAAGCTCTCTGGAGTGGAACACAACTACTCCACCACCGAGCGGGAGGGATTGGCCATGGTTGACGCGTTGCAGAAATATCGACATTACTTGCTAGGAGGTCACTTCAAATTTTTCACAGACCATTCAGCTTTAAAATACCTGGTCAATAAGCCTATGTTGGGGGGGGGGGAATATGCCGATGGCTACTGCTATTTCAGGAGTATGACTTTGAAATCATAGTCAAGCCGAGAAAGTTGAATGCTGGGCCAGACCAATTGTCCCAACTAGAAAGTGGTGAGGAGCCAACCGACCTGGAAGCCAGATTGCCTGATGCGCAGCTATTTGCTATCAAGGTAGTAGATGCACACTTCGTTGATATCATTCAGTTCTTGACTACTGGGATGGCACCTCCAGAGTACTCTGTATAGCAAAAAAAAGAGGTATTCACCTGGGCAGCAGACTTTACCATCATCGCAGGACACTTATATAAGATGGGGGTAGATGAAGTATTGTGGCGATATTTTTTGGAGCACGAAAGGCATGTTGGCTTGGCCGACGCTCATGACGGAGTAGCAGGAGGTCACTACGTAGGGAAAGCAATGGTGCAAAAGATCTTAAGGGCTGGGTTATGGTGGCCAACCCTGCATACTAATGCCCACGGCTATTGTAAAGCCTGCAATACGTTCCAACGAACAGGGAGGCCATCGCATAGAGATGAAATGCCCCTTTGACCACAAATGGCCCTACAAGCATTTGATAAGTGGGATATTGACTTCATCGGGCCTATCAACCCCCTAGGAAAAAAGACCGGTGCGTGCTACATTATTACGGCCACCGACTATGTAACCAGGTGGGCGGAAGCGCAAGAAGTAAAGTATTGTACTGTGGATACCGCTACGCATTTCATCTTTGAATAAATCCTGACCAGGTTTGGATGTCTGAATATTCTCATGAGTGACAGAGGTACGCACTTTTTTAATGAAACAATCTGAGCTTTGACTGAGGAATTCCAGATCAATCATGCGAAGAGCATGCCATATCACCCCCAAGCCAAAAGCGCGGTTGAAGCTTTTAATAAAAACTTGGAGCACACGCTGACCAAGGTATGCAATGTTGATTGCAAAAATTGGGACGTGCGCATCCCATCGGTCCTCTGGGCCTATCGAACAACCTGCAAGAAGTTAACAGGAAAGACCCCATTCAGGATGGTTTATGGTAAAGAAGTCGTTATGCCCATGGAGTATATTGTTCCTAGTCTGCGTATCGCAGCATTTAAAAACATGGAAGAACCAGACGTCATGGAAGAGCGATTAGCGCAACTTATGGCTTTGGAGGAAGATCAGTTTATTGCGAATTTCCATCAGCAAGTCCAGAAGGCCCGCGATAAATCCTGGCATGACCAACACATTCACCAAAAAACTTTCACGAAAGGCCAATTGGTCCTCTTGTATGATATCCAGTTTGCAAAGCATCCTGGGAAGTTCCGGCAGCATTGGCTTGGTCCCTACATAGTTAAGGAGATCACGGATGGCGGATCGGTTAGGCTTGCTACCCTGCGCAGAGATATGCTCCCCGACTACATCAATGGTAGTCGGCTCAAACCGTATCGGATCAAATGACTCTATGGCCAGAGTAGCCATACAGGCACAGGTGGAGAACCCATTGCCACAAGTGACTCGAGACGAGTCACAAGATTGTGTTGGGGGACTGTTGGAACAGGGTCTCCTACAAGAGCTATGAATATGGTCCATTTCTGTATATTTTTTATTATATTTAGTCTAACGCAGGGGTTTTGGGGTGGGTCAAAGCCCCACATGCATTTTAAGTGGGTCAAGGGTAGACCAAGAGTCCACAAACCATGGTTTGCAGACCACTGGATGTGTGGGCTAAAATAGTATAAGTAGTTGAACCTTTTTTGAGTTGTAAGACAGACTTGGATTAAGATTGGTGCGAGTTGCGAATTACTAGATCTGTTCTAGGTTTTTGGGAAAGGACTCCTGCTGGCTATGTGCGCGGAGATCCTTAGTCTTGTTGTGTGTGGACCCTGCTGCTATGTGCGTAGGTTGGGCTTTGGGTATTGTAAAAGGATCTGAAGGATTAATGAATGCGAAAGGCTATTGAAATATTTGAATCTATTTAATCTGTGATATCTAACTATGTATGCTCTGTGTCATTGATTTACGCTGCGAAAGTACTTGTGTTACTTGTTTATACTATGACCTAGATCTATTATGGTATGCATAATTCTATATTGAGCTACGCAAGTAACTATGCTAAGTACTTATGGTGCATCGACTATTCATCTGAATCTATTTATTGGACTTTATGCAAGAATAGCTACAATAATTTCTTTGTTATCCTATATCTATTATTCGTTGCATGGTATTGCGCACGTGGATGCAAAGGGACTGATAGATCTTAGTTTTGTAATATGCGATATAATATTTGTGAATTCGAACACAGCTCTTCCTGACTTACCTGCCCTCTCCCAGGGTGCAAAAACTTGGTTCTAGCACCCTGACATACTACTTCAGGTGAGACTTTGGCCTGCGCAAGCAAATCACTGCCGAAAGGGCCAGTAGTATAGGGGTTTGTTGGAAAACCTTAACCTTCGAACCTAGGTCAAGACCCCTCAAGCCAACACACTTCATGAGGGATTCCTTGGAATATAAATCCCCATTCCCATTAAATAAAGGTGGGAATTTCCTCTTGTGTATAATTTTACATTTATATCTAAAGCCTTGCACTTCCTTGGACACTGCCTCTACTTTCTTCTCCACCAGTATCACCAATTTGTGCTTTCCATTCATCTGTTTGTCCCTTATTACCCACTTGTAACTGTAAATGTTTGCATTGATGACCTCCTCCTCAGGCATATTATTAAGGAAATCTATGATCACTACATCCGTGGTGCGAGAGTCACCAATAAATTTCTAAAGTGTATTCATTACCATGTGGACCCTCCCGATAGTTTCTATCTTCTCTTGGATCAACTCCATATGACCCCAATGCTTGTCTATTATATTCATTATTCTTTATATTATGATTTTTTTGGTAGCTTTTAAAGAGGATTTACCAGGGTGTAACCTCCTCAAAAATTCCAATTTAGCTTCAATTTTTTCATAGTGCTCCTATGTATGGTACAACTCCATCTTTGTACCTTCTAGCTCTTCTTATTTTTCTTTTAGTTCTTGCTTTCGATTTGAGAGTAGAACTTCCAGCTTATTGGCATCCTCTGATATTGTCAATGACTCTACCTACTTGGTTAGAACATCAGGGGTTAGGTGAGAATGAAAAGTCTATTCCATCTTCTCCTTCATTCCTTGGACTTCTTCCTCGAGTAGCACAACTTGGTTCTTGTACTCTTTATTCTTCGTAAGCACCTCATGGAGCTTATTCTTCAACTTTTTATTCTATTTTTCTATCATCGTCAAATCATTTGTTTACACAGGATGTTCATCTAGAATCTTGAGTTGCTTATTCACAGAGGTTATCTCCATGTAATTATCCTCCAACGTTGTTTTATATTGCTTAAAATCCTAAGGAAATGTAGCCAAGTGGGTGACCTTGTCCTCCAGCATTTTAATCTGCATATTCCTCGATCTGCATACCATCTTCTCATATTTCAACTGATTGATATCCTTGGTGTAAAAATATTGCAATTTCCTAGTTGTAGAATTTGTTTTGTGCATCTGTCTCTGCACCATATGGGACACCTGCATATTCAGCTCCATGATATCTATATACATAATATAGTCTATGAGTAAGGACAGTTGATGCACTTGATAAAAAAATATGGATCTGGTTGTCTCCACATTGTATTGTAATACTACCAACTTCAAAATCCCATTTTCATAATCCAATGCACTTTTAACCTACATAGGTGGGAGAGGTTGGTTTTCTACTATTATTGTATCCATTTTCCTTTATTTTCTTGCTTGCTTCGCCAATTCCTAAAATTTATCCATCATTAACACATGTTCATGCTTGGAAACCTCACCTGACTTTGTCGCTTCAGATCCTGACATCGAAAAAGGGAGGTGTTCCATAGTAAAATCTTTTTTTGACGGGGTTTTCAGATGATTTTTGTATAACACTATAGGTTTTCATTATGTCTCAGTATCATCATCCCCTGCCACTTCATCTACCCTGGATTTCTTGGAGCTAGGCTCCTCTCCTTGATCAACATACATGGGTTCTGAAGTGACCGTTTTCTTCCCTGAGAGGTGGGAAGTGCTTGATTCAACTAGATTCAAAATGGATTTGACTTCCTCCCAAGTGGATTTGTTGGCATGATCCTCTACTATGGGATTTGGATCATTCTTATGAATTTCCCTGTATTTATCCTTCCTCATCTCATAAATGATATTATGAAGGTTGTAATTCCATGCTCCTAATTGTGGGACATCGAAAATTTTCAAGATATTTTCCACAAGATCCAAGACATTCCTTGAATTGACCACAAATGGTCCTACCTTATGAGGGAGGTGGAAGGAAATTGTCGCCTTTCTAGAAGTAAAATGCACATTATCACTTATGAATATTTTCCTAATGTAACTCCAATGCAAATATGTGGGGATTCAAGAATGTTGGCAGCTGATAAGGTTTTCCTTCAAACCCATACATCCTGATGATTGTATACTCTTGGAAGAGGTACTAGCCACCTACTTTGGTATTTGGGGTAAACTTTAACTTCTCCCTGAGGAACTGAGGGAATTTGGGTAATTTTTGACCATGCATAAGGGTATAAACAACTAACATAAAGTAAGATACATAATTGAAGAAGCCCTGGTTGTCAGTGGGTTTCTTAACCATTGCTAACCACTCATAGACAGGTAAAAATTAATTGTGCTCTCCCACCATCTTGGGCTTTAGGTGCTCTAAGTGAGAATACTTGATCAGAATAGGATCAGGGCCTAAGGGATAGCTCAAATTTCAAAGTGTTAAAAAGTGTGTCAAACCTAAGCGACTGGATATATCTCGTCTTCCTGATTTCGGTTCCGCAAACGGTTCGAAAAACTGACACTGTATGAATAAATTATCGCGTTTTGAAAAGTCCAGTAAACTACAAATTTCAACAGTTGACCAGGGTTGATTGGGCATTGGTACAGTCAACAAAAAGGAATATTCTAAGGAATATTCCTAGAATATTCCTCAAAATATTCCCCAGAATATTCCTTCCAAGTCAATAAATTTTGACAAATGTCACAATGCTATTGGTTGAATGAGTTTTAAGGGACAATAATAGGGCACCACGTGGCTAGCCCTGAGGCCGCCAAGTGTCCCCAAGACTACACATTAAAACTGTTGAGGGTCTGTAGGAATCAACCCCCAGACCTCCTGCCCAGCATGTGCATGACTTATCACCCGCTCTACATAATTTTTCTTACCCATAGTGTTTTCAGGTTGTATTTAAGGTTCAATGTATTGGCATTTGGGGGTTGGAACTAACGGCGGTCCCAACCCGCCAGAGGTTCCATAGCGTAGATCACATGATAAATGTCAATGCAACCAAACCGACAGTCAGCATTAAACCCGCCAAAAATTTCGTGTTAAAAATTTCACATGGCCACGTAAAATTTTATCTCCGCGTAGTTTTATGAAACGATCTCCGCAAACTCGCAGTTTCGACTGGAGTTCAACCCTTATCACCATAATTAAATGTCATGAGTTCCGCCAACCGTTACGGTTAGGCCACGGGTCTGGGGTGTGCATGTGGCCACCCAAAATGCTAACACTTATTTTTACAGTCAAATTCAGTGGCATTTTAGGCAAGTTCACCTTTTTTAGCAGAAATCTATTTTAGCTCTAGTTAAGTGGAGTTATCCACTTTTAGTGGAGCTTTTCTAGGTGAAACTGGGAAAAAGTGTAGGAGGCCCAATTTTCAACCATTCTGTGTGAATGAAGAGTCATTATTAGCTAATTGGATCATAATGGAGCCATTGGTGAGGTTTGTAGAGCCATCTGAGGACTTCTAAGCATCATGTTTCTTCAGAGAAGTTCCAAGGGCTACCAGGGCCACCAGGAGCCACCGGGAGAATGAGGCCTAGCCAAGGAAGCTAGAGGCCATTCTCAACAAACCAATAGTCTATTTTGACTATATTTAACCTTTTGAATCCAATGATGGTATTTTCATAAGAATTTGTAGACTTTTGAAGGCCGAGATACTACAAGAAATTTTTCAATGAGCCTAGAGCCACAGGGTGCCACCAGGTGTTGGAGGCATAGCCAGAGCAACCTGAGGAAATTTTGAGGAATTTGATAGTCATTTCTGACTATTTTAGACATTTTGAATCTAATGGAGGGATTTTAGAGCCATTTGGAGACTTCTAGAGCTGAATAAATCATAGGGAAGTTTCAGGGAGCCCAATGCCACCAAGTGTTGGAGGCATAGATTGGGGAGCCAGAGCTCATTTTGAGAAAATGAACAGCCTATTTTAGATGAATGATATGTGTTCGAGACAATAGAAAAGGTTTCAAGAGAATAAGAGGACTTCTAAGAGATTTTATGCCACACAGAAGCTCAGGGTAGCTTAAGCACACCATCAGAATAGGTCAATCCCAAGGGAGCCTAGGTCCATTTCCAGAGATTAAGAAATAATTCCAGGGGTGTGATGGTATTCTAAACCCATTGGTACATTCCAAAAAACCATTGGAGTTTAGCAGCAACTTGTAAGAGAAATTTTCCATCTTAATCCCAAAGATCCAAGTCAATTGATGAAGGCTCAAGGAGACGTAGCCCAAGACATGAGGGTGAACTCCTTTATTATGTTTGATGTTATGTGTTGTTGGAAAATTTGCTGTAATTTATGGTTGTTTTACATGCGTTTAATCATCCTAAACAAATTTTAATTCCTCACACATAAAGCATTAAACCAGTTAAAACACATACACCTGAATCAAGAATTCAATTCCGCACTTGCAAGTATAAGCCAAATATTAATTTGTTTTAATTGAGTGGGAGGTGATTGCATAGCATAACAATTCAACCACCCATATCATATCAGGTTGGTATCAGAGCACTAATTTTCTTGCTTGAAAAAGTACTAGGTTGCTTTTTTGACTTGAAAGGTGTTTAACAGTGCAAATAATTTAACTGTTTGCGTATTGACTGATGCTTTCAAATTTGACTTTGCTAGAGTTGAAGGGGAGCTACTGCTAGCTAAGTCCAAAAGAAGGAATAAGGTTGAAATAATTCTCCTTACCCAAAGGAGCTCAAGGAAACCCTTGAAGCATAAGAGGGATTTTTTGCAAAAGAGGCTGCTTGAAGAAGAGATAAAAGCTGCAGAGAAGAGCTTGAATCTACAGCCATATTGTTAAGAAGCTTTGTCAATTTTTTTTTAAGCTTTGTGAATTGTTGTTGAAGTTATTCAATTCATTTATATAGTGATGAAAACTTCATCAAGTGAGGTTTCTAAATCCTCCTCCTTTGCAAGACTCTTTGATAAAGAGATGAAGCAGGACTTCTACATCCTAAAGGATATGGTGCAAAGTCTATTTAAAGATGTAAGGGAAAGCACTAGACTTCATGAGAAATTGGTTTCCATGAAGTAAGAGAAAAAATTACTTCTTCAAAGAATGCATGAGATGGAGACGCAGCTCCATCATGCCCAAGAAGCCTTAACCAAGCACATGCTTGAAGCAGAGGTAAATCATTCAAATTTGTCTTCAATTTCCTCTTCAAATAGATGTGTAGGTTCATTTGAAAAACACACTAGAGGTATAGGGTCCAAATTGATGTTAAAAATGGGCTATGAAGGCAAGGGTATAGGAAAATATGCACAAGGCATGATTGAGCCTATTATGGTTGAGGAAAGGCCTAAGAAGTTGGTCTAGGCTATGTTCAATCTTATGGAGAAAAATACAAAGCCATGAAGGCACTTGAGACAGTTCCAAGAAGAAATTTTGTTGCAGGTTCAAACCCACAAACATGTCAAGTTTTTATTCAAGATGACTGCCATTGTTTGAAACCCATTTTGCAGCAAGATGTTTGTAGACATACAGCTTATGGCGAGTAAGAGAGTTCTAACAGATATCAAGACATGAACACTGATTTTGGTCTTCAAAACAGGGTTGGAACCTCTTCAAGTTCATCTTCTCAAGAAGGTATTAAAGATGGACATGCAAAGAAACATTTGAGGTATAATTCTTCCCATAATCAAGTTGTTTATGATTATGTTAAGCATGACAAATCTACATGCATGAATGGGAGAAACAGTTGATGTTCCTATTGTGGTTTGTCTAACCATGAAGTTTCAAGATGCTGGAAGAGAATGAAGGCATACAGGAAACAGTCGAAGCGAAGGCGACTTTAACAAAATATGAAAAATATTTGCACACATTTCCAGAAGAAGGGACATCTTATTGCCCAATGTTGGACACTACATCCAACCAATCATCCCAAGCATTTGAAGCAAGAGGATAAAAATACTGGTGAGAATGGAACCAAATATTACATCATCGATGTGAGTCCAGATGATTCACAAGAAGAATATATTCAGTAGGAAAAATCACCATGGAAGTGGCTTGGTAAGAAGTGGTTTGATTTCTTGACCCAGTAAGACATACATTCCTTTGTACATAGATGCAAATTTCAGTCATGTATGCATGAATTTACGTTGAACGTATGACAAGTTGCAGCAGAGGATCACAACTTGTATGATGCAATATTGCATGTGAATGTTGTTCAGTTGAAGGAATTTCTTTGTTGTTGAAAAATTTCTCCGTGGAGGTGTAAAAGATGGGTATGTTACTCACTTATGTTGCAGCAATATCATTCATTTCAGCTCTAATCGTCACCCACATGTTTTGGGATTATGTACTTGTTTGTACTTGAAAGGAAGATTTGAAAGTGTACATATGCATAAGTTTTTATGTGTAAATATCGAACTTTTAAATAGGTTCATTGTACATAGATACATGCATGAGTGTTATCAAGATGTATCATGTTGTTTATCAACTTGTGTCGATTGTGTCGCACACATGTTTGTCGACTTGTGTCGATTGTGTTGCACACATTTTATATCGTCTTGTGTCAATTGTATTACAAATTTCATGTCGACTTGTTGTTGATGTCGCATGTTGCACGACTTACGTTTGAGTCAAAGGTGTTTGTTAAATGTGGGTCAATAGATGGATACACCAATGTGCAAAGAGGATCATGTTGGGGCCCTTGTTTTTGTTTAAGTTTTGAACTTTTGGCCAAGACATTTTGAACTTTGACTCTTTTTGAGTTGCGGAATAAATGCGCATAGCAACCGCGACCGCGCCGCAGCGACCAGGAGTTGCGGAGCTACCAAGGTGGCGCGGAAGCACTTGATAACTGGAGATCGAACAGAGATAAGTGCAGATGAAAGCAACACAGCAGAAAACAGAAGGTAGAACACGTAGACATCAGAAGAGACGCTGGGAAAAGCCAGAGTGAAGACACAGAGAAGCTGCCAGTCGCGACGAGCGGGTGAATAAAAGGCGATCACCCGGCTGAAGAAAGAGGTTGGTTATTGGTTGTTGATGTTTAAGGTTGAATGGATGCGAGAGAAGTCGCGAGGATCAAGACCTGAGGAAGGATACGCAGAGCAGCTGCGGAAGAATCATGCTTGTTCTTCCTATGGGTTCTTACTTTCTATGTCTTCCTTTCTGTTCTCAAACCCCTCTGTATCTGACTTGTGAGTTATCAGAGAAGAAAGCTATGTAATCATGTATTCGGCCAGAAGAATAATATAAGGGAGGATTGCTGTCTCAGTATGTTGTTCATGCGTTGTGATGTGTTTACACTTATTTAAAAATTTTAAGTTGCGACTGTCTGAATACTTAGTTAATGATCTTGCATGTGTGATTTGGTATATGTAATGGATGCGCTTTCTTTCCTTGGTTGCGGGTTTATTCCTTACCAGTGATCTCATCCCCTTATGCATGTGGTCGCGGCACGCCTCGGGTGAGACGCACTGCTCTCCAAGAGCAGGGTGAAAATGCCGGCGTGTACCTAGACTACACCGGACCCCTTGTTGGCCACAACTCTTGAACCTGGGTCTTGCCCGCGAGACCTGACTTTTCGCCAACAAATGGTTCCGTTGCCGGGACCTGCATGTTCTGAGGGGATCTAGATCATGGTCTCGAGGATTTTTGAAGGAGCAATACGGCGATGGTGGGATGATCATCTTGACCATTTCATTACTCAACAAGAGGAGCTGACCAAGAAAAAGGAGGCCGCGATCAAGGAGATCATTCTTTTCTCTGATTCAGCCAGTGATACGTACGAAATTTTCTGGGGAAGGTTTCCTACTGACCTTTACAATTGGTTGCGAAGGTTACGAGCGACGGTGCCCCAAGAAGGCTCGCGGAAGATAAACCGCAGGTGGGCGCACGAAGACCTGGTAGCACTGCATCGGGTAGACACTGAACTCACCCGTGCAGTGGATTTTTGGGTAACGACCACGTTGGAAGGATACGCTGTGGAGTTTGCTGCTGAGTGTTACCAATCCTTCTCGAAGGCTGAGGCTATTTTTCACTCAGGACTAAGGGGGAAACTGCTGAAGGAGATTCCGCTGTGGATCAAAGCCCTGATGGTGGACGAAGGGTTGATTGAATTCCGCAAAACGAGTATGGAAGCGTAAACCACCCGTACTGGGGGAAGGGTTGAGGGGACCGATGCTGTGTAGATAGTAAGAGTGGGGAGCGGGGGATGGACGTTGAAGCCGCATGCAAGTTGCGGGAGTCACGTGCACATCGGCGAGCACAGATCGCCGATAGGTGGCGAAGAAGGGTAATGAGAGATTTGAAGAGAAGGGAAATCGAGAGGAGAAATCAGAAGGAGGCGCCTCAGAAGAAAAGAACCATGGGTTTGGATACCCGGACAGGGGACGGGACAGCAGCGTACGTACAGTGGGTGCATGGGAGCCCAGCGACGCGAGAAAGAGCAGTAACGACTAGCAAGGATAATGGGAAGATGCAGCCCGAAGAAAGTTCCGATGACGAATGGCACGACATGATGCAGCAGATGTTCCGGGATCAGACGGCACCCACCCCTCCAGGCAGCCCTACGTCCCGCTTTCCGCATGGCCAGGATCCCGACCTTCCCCTGGTACTTTATCAACCTTTAAGAAATATTTTTATTCAGTTACAAGCATTAAGTCAGTCATATAGTAGTTCAGCGGCGTCGGTAACGCCAAGTAGTAGCAGCGTCACTAGTAGTAGTATTTTCCCTAGTGGGACCGTTACGCAACCAGGACCCGGAGGTTTTATCCTGGTTAATTCTCCACAAGGGTACATGGCTGGATCTTTCACCCGGTACCCAGAGTTCTCTGGCCGGGGAAATGACGACGTAGAACAACACTGGTATCTGTGCGAAGCCATCTGGAGGGCTCGACAGACGCCGAATGCAGGGAAGTTAATAGAGTTCCAAACCACGCTCAGAGAGAGAGCTCTGCGTTGGTTCATCAAGTGGTCCGAGGCGCACCCTAACCCGGTAATCACGGACGTGAAGCGGGATTTTGTCCGTGAATTCAAGCTTCCCCAGACAGACCAGCAGGGCCTGTCAGAGCTGTGGGAAATTAAGCAGAAGGAAGGAGAAACCGCGTGGGAGTTGATGCGGCGATTTAAAGACGCGATCGGGAAACTCAGTTATCCGATCGATCCAAACCACCAGAGGGACTGGTTCATCAAGGCTCTGCTCCCCTTGACACGAACCCCTCTCACGCAGCAGAAGATTGATAATCTGCAGGACGCTTTGGAGCAGGCCATGAAGATTGAAGCCATGGCGGGATACCCCCAGGAATACAGGGGGGGGATGGCCCCGCAAGACCCTTCTCTGATAGGTTTGCAACATCAGATCGCCAGCTTGACCGAAAAGCTCAAGGAAATTCAGCCAGCGAGACCAGCGCGACCGAATGTTTGGTGTACTCATTGCCTGGTCGAGGCACACGTCGCAACCGAATGTCCTCGGTTGCGCGGCGCAGGAGTTGGGCCCTTAGTTGCAGCAATTCAGGGGGGTCCACCACCAGGGGGTGGCGCGGCGATGAACCCGCAGGGAGTCTACCAGCCGCAACAGACCTTTGCGGGGTTCCCACCGCAACAGGGTTCCTCCACCACAGAGTACTGCGAGATCTGTCGAACGCTGGGGCATCCACCTCGGATGTGCCCGATCCTACAGAAGTACTCCACGGTACCGAATAACGTGTATTGCGAATTCTGTGTGTCTACGACTCACACCACTGAGCAGTGCAGGGCGCTTGAAGCTCTTGCGGATCGCTTGGATCGACCCTCGTACAGGGTGAACGAGGCTACAAGGGGAAGAGGTGGCGGCATGCGGGGAGGCCGAACAGGAGGACGCGGTCCGATAAAGTGCTACAACTGTGACCAGGAAGGCCATGTGGCTCGAGAATGTCCCCTTCCGCGACGACCCTGGTGTTCCCAGTGCCGGGTCAACGCCCATGCTACAGAAGACTGTCCGGAGCTCATCAAGAAGTGGGAAGAACGGGTGAGGCAGAGGGGAGCGAATCTGATAAACTCAGAACCACGCAGCACCGCAACCCCTGACATGCAGAATGTTGCGATAGTAACACGGGGTGGGAAGAAGACTGGAGACGATGCCCACGAGAAGGAGCCAGCCCGAGTGGTTCGGCCGGCATCCCCAAAGAAGTTGATCAGGCCCGATGTCCAGAAGAAGTATTTCCAGGAGGCGGTTGAGGCATTCACCCAGTTGCGGAACGAGGGAGGGCTGGAGGAGCCCTGGCGGCCGGAAACCGGTGTTCAGAACGCCGCAGATACTGTGGTCGAGGATTGGCTCCGGCTATTCCTCAGGATTGTTGATAACGCTGGGCTGCGGCAGCAGCTCAAACATGCTTTAGACGGAGCGCTGCATGGGCACGTAGAACCCAGAAATCCGGTGGACGCTAGGACTCAATACGTGCAACGTGTCAAGCGGAACAAGCAACGCACAGGCAAAGAATTCCGGCTCAACACGCAGGTCGCCGGATTCCAAATCAGCGACACCATGTTGGACTTGGGGTCTGACGTCAATATATTGCCACGAAAGACATGGGAGGCTCTTGGAAAGCCACGGCTCGCCTATTCCCCAATCCAACTCAGAATGGCGAACCAGTACTGTATTTTGCCAATCGGCCGACTGGAGGGTGTCGAGGTCGACGTTGCGGGGGTGAAGACATACACTGACTTTGAGGTTATTGATATCATGGGCGATAAGGACCCCTATCCTGCTTTACTTGGTATTGATTGGGCTTTTGAGAATTATGCGATCATCGACCTCAAAAAGGAGCTGATGATTTTTGAGGATGGGGAGGTAAGGGTCACTCAGCCTCTCGACCCGTATCAGGGTCTGCAATACACAGAACTGGTGGACAGTCGGGAGGATGCTCAGATGATGGACCATCTCTATCAGATGACTGCAGGGAAGCGGGACGATTATATCAACCCGACCACAACAGGGTCTATCAGTTGGCGGAGCGTGCAGAGCTCGGAGCTCGGATCCGAGCTTGCGTGGGAAGACTGGCAGCAAGGGGGGTATGAGACCACCACGCGGCGATGTGCCTCCATCGCTCAGGTCCGATGGGTAGGGACTGAGATCCGCGGATATCCCACATTATCAAACATGCAAGCAGTGAATACTTTTATTGCCAAGGTCGAAGACCGGGTCCCAGAGGAAAGCCGGATACCACTTTTGGATGTAGCCCTGAAGTCAACATCGGGACGATGGTGGAACAATCACCGCAACACTCTGTTGCGATGGGAGCGGGTGGCGGATGCACTACGGGTACGCTTCAAAGAGGATGAAGGACCCTGCATTACACTTAAACATCATGGAGCTTCGGAACCGCGACAGCACTTGCGGGCGTGCGAGGAACAGTGGCGTAGCGCCAGGTACCCTGAGGAGTTGTGGGTCCACAGGTTTGTCCACTCCCTGGGTACAATTCCCCAGGCCTGGTACCTGGAGGAAGAGCGGAAACGGGGAACCCGCTCCTGGCAAGTAGTCGCGGAAAAGTTCATCCAGAGCTTCTCGTTCGAAGGGGAGACGGCACAGGAATCTCAGGCCCTACAAGCTGTCAAGGAGGTTCTGTTTTTCCGCCATCCAGAGTCCGATGAGGGCCCGGTGGCGTCACGCTCCGGGGTCAAGCGCGAATTGGTTTGCCAACGAATTGATGGCGATCCGGAAGATGATAGTTTGGAGGATCTTAGGCATCTCTATTTTGACGAAAAGGAAGGCGAGCGCAGCATCCGCGACGAGACGACGACAGAAGGAGTCCATTTGCAGCCCCTAAAGACAAAGAAGCTGAACATTGGAACGGAGGAGAAACCTAAGCTGGAAACGGTGGGAGATTACTGGGACGAGGAGACGACAAGAGAAATTTTCAGCCTCCTCCGGGAGTATGAAGATTTATTTCCGTCATCAGTTGCGGACCTGAAGGGGATCAAGGGGGATCTGGGCGAGATGCGCATCACATTGAAACCAGGAGCCAGGCCGGTGAAGCACCGACCCTACCGGTTGAATCCACGTATCAAAGAGAAGGTCAAGATGGAGATCGACAAGATGCTGGCTGCGGGTCTCATCTTTCCAGTAGAAGAAGCTGAGTGGGTAAGTCCCATTGTCATCCAGAACAAGAAGGACAAGGCGGAAATCCGGGTCTGCGTAGATTATCGGAGTTTGAATAATGCTTGTATTCACGATCCGTTTCCCACTCCCTTCAGCGACGAAGTTCTAGATCATGTCGCGGGAAACGAAGCTTATTCCTTCACTGATGGGTTTTCGGGCTACCATCAGGTGCGCATTGCCGAGGAAGACAAGGCGAAGACAACATTTACAACTGAGTGGGGATCATTCGCATACCACGTTATGCCGTTTGGTCTTAAGAACGCACCGGCGGTGTTTTCCCGGATTGTCATTGCTGCCTTCCGGGAGTACATTCATAAGTTCCTGGAAGTCTATATGGACGACTGGACTGTTTACAGCCTGCTGAAGAAACATGCCTCTCTGTTGCGTGTTATGTTCGATCGATGTCGCCAGCTGTAGATTTCCTTGAACTTGAAGAAATGTATTTTTGCAGTACCATTCGGCACACTCTTGGGTCACGTGGTGTGTAAGCAAGGGGTCTGCGTTGATCCTGCCAAGGTCGCGGTCATCGTCCACATGGAGGCCCCCGAGACTGTGAAGCAGTTGCGGGCACTGCTCGGGCACACCGGATACTACAGGCGGTTTATCCGCAATTATGCCAAAATCACTGCCCCTTTGGAGAGACTGTTGCGGAAGTCAGAAGCATTTGAGTGGACGGCGGAGTGCAGGAAGGCACTCGACACATTGAAGGAGAAGTTGGCGACGGCACCCATACTTGTTCATCCCGACTGGGATAAGCAGTTCCATGTGCACATTGATGCGTCCGGAATTGCACTTGGAGCTGTATTGGCGCAACCCGGGGAAACGACAGTTGACCACCCGGTATACTTCGCCAGCCGACGGTTATCGAATGCGGAGAAGAATTACACCACGACCGAGCGGGAGGCGTTGGCGATGGTGTACTCTCTCCAGAAGTTCCGCCACTACCTTCTGGGCGGCAAATTTACATTTTTCACGGACCATTCGGCATTAAAATATCTGGTCAATAAGCCTGTGTTGGAAGGAAGAATCTGTCGATGGCTTCTACTTTTTCAGGAGTTCACGTTTGAGGTGATTGTCAAGCCTGGCAGGTTGAATGTTGGTCCCGATCACTTATCCAGGCTGGAGACGGGAGAGAATGAAGGTCCGTTGGACGATCAGCTCCCGGATGCTGACCTATTCCGAGTTGAAGCAGTCCCAGACTACCTGGCTGACATTGCCACGTATCTGACCATGGGGCAGTGCCCTGAGGATTACACCCCTCTTCAGAAATGCCACTTGGTTGTCCGGGCGGCCGATTATCAATTGATCGCAGGGCAGCTGTACAAACTGGGCCTGGATGAGGTGTTGCGCAGGTGTGTTCTTGACCACGAGCGGGAAGCAGTGATGTGGGAATGTCACAGCGGTGTTGCGGGAGGACATGTGGGAGCTAAACCCACCGCAAGGAAGGTGCTTCAAGCTGGCCTATGGTGGCCGACGGTGCATGCAGACTGTAAGGCCTATGTGAAACGTTGCGACGTGTGCCAGAGGACGGGGAGGCCTTCGCACAGGGACGAGCTTCCGCTACACCCGGTGCATGTGTTGCGGCCATTTGAGAAGTGGGCTGTTGATTTCGTAGGCCCCATCGCACCCATCGCGCGCCATTCCAAAGCCCGGTACATCATTACCGCGACGGATTACCTCACACGGTGGGCTGAGGCAGCAGCGGTACGTGACTGCTCGGCAGAGACCGCTGCTCGGTTCATCTTTGAACACATCATCAGCCGCTTTGGCTGCCCCAGGATTTTAACCAGCGATCAGGGTACGCATTTCATTAACGACACGGTCAAGTCGCTACTGGACACATTTATGATTCAGCATCATAAGAGCAGCCCATACCACCCGCAGGCCAATGGTACGGTGGAAGCCTTCAATAAGATTCTTGAAAAGGGCTTGACAAAAATTTGCAACGCTCAGCGGGACGATTGGGATGAGCGGCTACCAGCGACATTATGGGCTTACCGGACCACAGTAAAATGTTTGACCAACCAGACGCCTTTCCAGTTGGTGTATGGCCAGGAAGCGGTGATTCCCGCCGAGTTCACCGTGCCCAGCCTTTTGATCGCAATGACCCTCCACTTCTCAGAAGAGGCGTCACTTAGGGAACGCCTGCAGGAGCTACAGGAGCTGGATGAGGCTCGATTCCTCGCAGAATTCCACCAGAGGGTTGAGAAGGCCCGACAGAAGGCGTGGCACAACTGCCACATCAAAACTAAAGCTTTCCAAGTTGGCGGCAAAGTTCTCTTATACGACAGCCGGTTCCAGAAGTTTCCAGGCAAGCTCCAGATGCATTGGCTGGGACCATACTTTGTCATCGAGATCCGCGACTCAGGAGCCGTTCGATTGGCACAATTGGACGGCACAGTTCTTCCAGGATGGGTGAATGGTGCACGCCTGAAGCCCTACCAGGAGTAGGTACTTCTCACTTTTCATTAATAACTCTCGCAACCAAGAGAACCCGTAGAGTAGCGTAGTTGAATAAATCTCCCGCAACCGGGATGAATGTAGGTAGTCTTTTTCCAATTGTAGTAACTCAGTCAAATAACCAGTTAGTTGCAAGAACATTACCACAACCGACTGTGGTCAGGGCGGGCCAGTCCAGCGTGGCGCAGCGCCAGTCCAGCATGTCGCCGCTCCAGTCCAGCGTGTCATGCACGAAGGATCCATCCTCATGCCGGTGTCAGTCCAGGTCATTTCCGTTAGTTCTTTTGTCAGTCCGTAGGATAGCTCAAATTTGGTCATAAATTCCCTTAATGGACAGTAATCATACCGTAATCATTTACCTTCAGCCGCAGTTCCCTCCGCCGTCGGGTCCGCCCATCTCCCCATGACGCCGTCAGTAACTGTCAGATTACACACAGGCCTGCGATTGATCGCACGATTATCGCAGGCAAGAAAGATAGCAAGAATTAATTGCCGTTATGGAGTCTCATCAACTCCGCGCGTGCCAGCAGATGGCCAATTTGCATGCAGGCTATCAGCAAGAGGATGTCAGACCAGTTCAATTTGGAAGTTGCAGCAACTCAGGAGCATTCGCAGTATCAGAGCACTCAGCACCTCGCAGGAAGTTACAGAAGAATCGTCCAAGTCTATCAGAGACGCGCCAAGATGCCGAGAGCTCTTCTCTCAGTCCCTGAACCAGCGCTAGATCGCAGAATTCACCGAGTTGAGTCACTGGTCGGCAAGTACGACAATGCACCCTGCATGGACGCCAATTTTTCCGACCCGGCTGAGTTTCCCCACCTCCACTGGCAGACATTCATGGAACACCATTACACGCCCGGAAGCAGCTCTAACAGTCGAATGCGGGAAGAATTCCGGGGCCTACAGCAGTCGACATTGATGATATTGAGGAGTCTTCCCGTCTTCGGCACCACCGGACCAGTTCTGCAATGTACCCGGTTCCTCCTCAGTCGGGTGCAGAGCGGGTCCCTGTGGTTGAACAAGGAAATTCCAATACATGCGGCAGACATTAGTCGGCTTACGGGGCTATCCCAAACTGGTGCAGATGTCTCCTCTGCGGGGCAGACAGCCTCCAAGCGCGCCCGGAAGTCGGCCGATGCGGACCTCTACACCAAGTATGGCACTCGCCGGGGCGGCAAAGGTGCCAAGATAGATTTGATAAATGTACCAGCAATCCGGTTTGCTTGATACCTGATCGCTAGCAAGACCATGCGCCATTACACAAAGGGAGAGTGCACTCTGGACACAATTTCCATTGCAGAGAACTGCGTCTAGGGGGCCAGGTTGAATTGGAGCTCGTTTGTGTTGAAGGAACTCTTCGCGGCTTGCGAGGACAATTACAGGCGGACTACCAGTTTCATCTATGGGTACTTGCTCTTAGCGTTCGCCATGTGGAAGTGGCATCTTCCCCCGATACGGACACCGGCGGAGCTCACCGTGAGCCAACCGCTCGCGATGAGATATTCCCCCTGGCAGGTGTCCACGGCCCCCAGCAGCAGGCAGGTGAACGCAGAGGCGTTCCGAGAATGGTATGGGATGATGACCGATGTGGTCGCTTCCCAGCAAAGGGCGCCCCGGAACCTGTTGGATGAATATAGTGAACAGGTGTGGTTTGGCGTCAGCCACAACCACACTTTCATCCGGCCGACTTGTGTACCGCACCATACTTTTCATATGGCGCCCCTGCGCTTCCAGCTGAATGATAATGTCTTCCATAGAGAGGTTTCTACATGGCCGGGGGTTGTCCAGCACGTTAGCGACGGAGTCCTCCGCTACAATTTTGATGGGATGAGGGCCGCACAGCAGCCTGTCGCGACCAGCGCTGGGGGATCTTCCCAAGTTGCAGCAGAGACAACCCCAGATGCAGTGGGGACCACAGCGAACCTGCCTGAATCGCTGGTCCCCATCGTCGAGCATTTCAACGACCAGGCACGGCGACTCAACGTGGTAACCCAGGTTGTTTTCAGTGGCGCCCCTATATTTCCTTCTTTTAATGAATTTCGTATTAATCGGTCCCTTGGTCTCTCCAACACCGCCCCCCTCACTTCCCCCATTCCCACTAACCTGTTCACTTCTGCCACCCCCCTCATCACGACAATGGGTGAACCGGGCCCTGAACCCGATTCCACCGGCCCACCTCCATCCAAGAGGGCCCGCACTACGGCCACAGATCCCGTGGTGGATCTTACGGAGGATGATCCACCAGCCACGCCGCCCACAGCAACCTTGATTCCGGAGGAACCGCTGATTGATCCAGCGGACTTCCTCAACATTCGTCTCCCTCACACCTCGTTCACTCCATCCACCGCCCCCTCCACCAGCCGACCACATGCCACCTCCCCCAATCTGTCCAATTCATCAGCCACTGTGTCCGATTCTTTGATCCGGGAACTTTTCGGCGGTGACCACGGGGCGGAGGTCACCTCCAGTACTGCAGCCGTGGTACCACCTGTTGACCCCGTGGCCACATCCCGGGATCCTCTTGCCACTATATCTATCCAGCCAGCCACAGTTGGGGTTGATTCAGCCGCCCCTCCCACAGAGCAAACCACGCAGCAGGACCGGCCAGAGCTCGATATGGCCACTTCGGTGCAGCAGCAGACGCCGGTCCATCCTCCAGAGACTTCAAGCCGAGCAGCGGCCATGGGCCAATCTTCGCAGGAACAGACGCCAGAGCAGGGTGCACCCAGCACAACAAACGCAGAACAACTAAGTCCAGCACAGCTGTATCTGCTCATTCAGCGGGCGGCCTTCAAGGCCGAGCAGATTCACACCGAGCTACAGCGGTGGTGCACCGAGCAGCGGAATCAGATCACGGCGCTTACTGAACAGCGCAATCAGCTGCTGCAGGAGAAGACCTACCTCCAGGAGCAGGCCAACATTGTTAATCAAGCGCTCTCCAGCGTATGGCCGGAGGCACGGGCTCACAATGCCCCACTCCCTGCTCGCATAGAAGAGGACAGTATAGCTTTACAGGCTCGCCAGCTCGGGGAAGTTTTCACTACTGTTTGCAGAGAGAACCAATAGTTACAAGCGGCGTTAGCCGCACGGCCTACCCTTCCAGATCCACCCGCCGACCATTCAGGACAGGTAACTGCCAAGCAGACGCAGGCAGTTAGTATGCAAGCCACTCTTCATTCCACTGCAGCCGCAGCTTCTGCCCTTCTGCGAAGTTTGCAGGAGTGCTCCCTCGCGCTGACGGTCAAGACGCAGCCCATTGCTGCCCAGCTGCAACAGATCTCCAGCGAAATTCGAGCGACCACGGACCCGGCAAGGTTAGATCAGCTCTACGCCCAGTCGGACGAGCTGGAACTTCACATGCAGATGATTGAGGCCGAATCAGCAGCGGCTAAGCACGTCCTCCGGGAGATGCGGCCGCCCCTTCGCACCCATGCCGACGCGATGCACCAGCTGGATTCCAAGGCCGAGTCCCAGCTCGCCACGCTGTTCAGGGCTGCCCCGACGCCCATAGACGAAGCCGCCGCTAACCGAATCTCTCAAGACGCCGACTTGCTTATGCAGGAATGGCAGCAAGCAGTGGCGACCTTCACAGAGCTTCGAGATTCAGCACTCCGCCGGGTCCCGGAGTTGGGGCCCTTGTTTGAACCAGCAGGGGGCGGAGTACAGCAGGAAAGGGTGGCGGAAGAAGGAACAGCAGAGCAGGGCGCGGAAGCCAGCGAGGGAATGGAAGTAGAAACTGTCATTTGCGATTGACTCGCGGACGAGTCAAAGGATTGTGGTCGGGGCCTGTTGGGGCCCTTGTTTTTGTTTAAGTTTTGAACTTTTGGCCAAGACATTTTGAACTTTGACTCTTTTTGAGTTGCGGAATAAATGCGCATAGCAACCGCGACCACGCCGCAGCGACCAGGAGTTGCGGAGCTACCAAGGTGGCGCAGAAGCACTTGATAACTGGAGATCGAACAGAGATAAGTGCAGATGAAAGCAACACAGCAGAAAACAGAAGGTAGAACACGCAGACATCAGAAGAGATGCTGGGAAAAGCCAGAGTGAAGACACAGAGAAGCTGCCAGTCGCGACGAGCGGGTGAATAAAAGGCGATCACCCGGCTGAAGAAAGAGGTTGGTTATTGGTTGTTGATGTTGAAGGTTGAATGGATGCGAGAGAAGTCGCGAGGATCAAGACTTGAGGAAGGATACGCAGAGCAGCTGCGGAAGAATCATGCTTGTTCTTCCTATGGGTTCTTACTTTCTATGTCTTCCTTTCTGTTCTCAAACCCCTTTGTATCTGACTTGTGAGTTATCAGAGAAGAAAGCTATGTAATCATGTATTCGGCCAGAAGAATAATATAAGGGAGGATTGCTGTCTCAGTATGTTGTTCATGCGTTGTGATGTGTTTACACTGATTTAAAAATTTTAAGTTGCGACTGTCTGAATACTTAGTTAATGATCTTGCATGTGTGATTTGGTATATGTAATGGATGCGCTTTCTTTCCTTGGTTGCGGGTTTATTCCTTATCTCATCCCCTTATGCATGTGGTCGCGGCACGCCTCGGGTGAGACGCACTGCTCTCCAAGAGCAGGGTGAAAATGCCGGCGTGTACCTAGACTACACCGGACCCCTTGTTGGCCACAACCCTTTGAACCTGGGTCTTGCCCGCGAGACCTGAATTTTCGCCAACAGATCACCATGTATTTGATGTTACGGGAAGGTGATAGTCAGTGCTTTGAAGGAGAAAAAAGAGGTGGCCTTCATTTCAATTATTGCATAAGATTTTCTTTTCAAGATTGATGTACATTCTTGTGACAGGAAGTTTGTAGTCCATTCAAGACAAGATGAAAAATTTTATGTAGCCATTGCAAAACAAGCTAGATTTTTTTTGATGCCAAGAGTTCACTCATCTTGTGAGCTTAATTTGGAAAGTGGATTTCCAAGACAAAGCTTGTATGCCATAGTTGAAAGAGGGACTTCAATCTCAGTGGAAAGGCTAACATTTTTCCAAGCACATAGAGACATCAATGGTATAGCAAGGTGTGTATTAGTTTATAGCATTCAACAATGCTGAAGTGGGTCAGCAACAGCCAGAGAGCAAAGGTCAAGAGACATAGTTAGTTGCGGTGCAAGTCATGTCAGGGTGATTGTCAAAAGAGACTTGTCAAGTAAAATCAGTTGATATAACTTGAAAGTAGAAGAGTGTTGAAGCTCAAGGTAGATAATCATCAGCTTTTTTGGGTCCAAAAGCCCTTCAGTGGGAAGGAGTGATCAAAATTGGATCAGGGCCTAAGGGATAGCTCAAATTTCAAAGTGTTCAAAAGTGTTTCGAACCTGAGTGACTAGATAGATATCATCTTCCTAATTCCGGCGCCGCACACGATTCGAAATATCGACACCATATGAAGAATTTATCGCGTTTTGAAAAGTCCAGTAAACTACAAATTTCAACAGTTGACTGGGCATTGGTACTATTGTTTAGCCACCTCATACATCAAGGAAAAAGAGCAGCCAAGTGAAAATCTGATAAGATTTATAAAGATGGCAAGATTGGATAAGTTGGAAAGGACCTTGAAAGGAAAATCTCCTTAAGTTATAGGCGCGAATGCTAGACTTGATTGGCATCATAACATAGTAGAAATCCGTGTTCAAGACTCCATGTCAGAACCACAAAGAAAAAAAGCGTTGGTGGGACTTTTCGTCGACAACAAATGAGGGCTATAAGGCAAAAAGGTAGGCCCTCATAGAAGGTGACGTCACCTTTTCAACGGGCCAATTATACGCGTTCCGTGGGGTGGGAGAATGGAGCACAAGGCTCTCATGAACCCCGCTGAAATCCTAAGCAGGCCCATCAAGAAAGACAGTCGGCACCTCTAAGTAAAGGTAAGGTAAGTCTATGGAGGGCGGTACAAAGACTGGTTCATGCCTTAACTCAGCATGTGGCTTTCACCTACCCATCTGCTATCAACCAACAACCCATCGCCACATGTCCCATTTTCGGCGTCCTTATGACGCCAACCCTACAGTTGTTTCCCCCCGTCTCGTATTCCACAAAACTCAGTCTAATATAATCTTTTTTTACCCCCAAATCGTGTAAAATACTAGTTTTTACAGAATTGTCGTGCAGAGAAGGTTAAAACTCCAGTGCAGTTGCCACATCCTTCAACTCATCCACTAGTGTCCTCTTCATCTTTAGCTCGATCAAAGTTGTCCTCTTCCGGGACCCCTCGCCAAAACACCAACAGATGAAAGTCATGACTTGGCCCACGCGACCTATTTTACTTTTTTTTATTTGTAAAAATAGGTGAAATATTGATTTCACCCTCTACACTCTTTTATTTTCAATTATGTTTTAGTTAGAGCCTGTGTCAAGTCATGCTGTATGAGATGAGAGGTCATTTTTCCTCATCATCATTTTTGGTTTTTGATTAATACTAGGAACATACAATATCTCCAAAGAATATTTTATTTCGTAAAATATCTTCTCTGAAATCTCATGTGAAAAGCTATAAAAGATGGAATCAGAGACCGAGAACGGGTTCCGGATTTTCTAGAGAAGAAGTGGTAGTCTATGAATTGTCTCTTTTTGTAAATTTTTAGGTTCTCTTATAGTGCATGTCTGAAGATTCCTTTTGGGAAAAGTAATACAAGCCAGTTTTTTGTTTTGATGGATTCCTACTGAGATAATTAAACAGTATGTATTTTCTTGGTAGTGACTCAATTTAATGTTCATTGTGTTTGCATCATCTCTTTCTCTTTGTTATCATTGCTTTCAGAATGAGAATTTTCTATAGATTAGACGTGAATTTATCTTAAATGGTACTCGTGTCTTACCTTTCTGAAACATTTTAAATACGACTCGAGGCGTGATTCCTATTTCAAGTTCTTCTTACAGACTGTTATTCTTCTTATGTCATTTTAGGGTAGATTCTTGTGTTGGCATAAGCCTACCTTTCTTTGAAGTTTTCCTGATTTTCTTACATTGTATCTCATCTCCATTTACCTTTATAATTTTTCACTTGTTTCACATTCGGCCCAGCTTACGATAGTTTTTCCTCAGGACTGCTTCGGGCCCACTCTGAGAAACCCTTTCTCTATATAGCTAGAGCTCACCCCTACCAATATTCCATCTTAGGTATCTTGGACCAATATTCAAAATTTTGACTACCTTTTCATTAAAGGAGGTCCCCTTTAATCAATATACAAAATACCTTTAAAACCTTTTGTCTTAAGATGTCCTAGGCACTGATCTTTAACAACTCAAGGTTGTCTCTAGGAGTTACAACATCTTTTTGGTGCCATTGTCGGGTAACAAAGTTGAAAATATTTTCCCTAGAATACGACAATTGAATTCACCCTTCAAATCAGGTGAGCACAAAGGGTTAAGAGTTATATATCCCTCACCTTGGTGACTCCACTATTATCTAAAGTAAAAATCACTCACAATCCTGGCTTATCACAAGCCACATCTAAGGTCAGATACCTCCCAATTGAGAACACCCTCAGTTTCTGATCCTAAAAAAATCATATTCAAGAGAATTTGGAAGGAGAAGCAACCAGCTCAGACTGATATACCCAAATTCTCACTAGAAGACTCTTCGCCCTCTTCTCAGCAAGCTCAAGTCCAAGGCCCTGGTTCCACCACCCGAGTACTTGAATACCCCCCATATAACCCTGTTTAGACCATACTGAGATAAAAGATGAGGCAAAGTCAGAAAATACATCTGGGGTCTCCTTGCATCCTACCCCTAAAGTTGAAGAGACCAAACAAATTACCATACTCCAGAGCTCTCCTCAGATAAATTTGCAACCCACCACCCAGCACATACCCACCATCATTCATCAAAACCCTCCATAGAATCCACCATCTCCCATGGTTGTTCCTAGATTTTTACTGAATAAATATGCTCCACTGGCGCTCCCCCAGGTTTTAAATGATATGCCTCAAGATTATATGAAGCTCTTGCCTCGGTTGACCGGGGAAGACAGTAGTGTTTCCCAAAATCATATTGAATATTTATGTGCTTTTGCTGAGAATTTCAACGTGGAACACTTGGATGTGGTATTGAGGCTGGAACACTTGGATGTGGTATTGAGGCTCTTCGTCTAATCATTAGAAGGAGAGGCCCAAAAATGTTTCAAAACTCTGGATGACCATACCATCACCACCTGGGAGGAGATGGATAATTCTTTCACACGAAAGTGGGGAGAGAAGAGAGATCATTGCTACATTCTTACAGAGTTCAATGCCTTGAAAAAGAGACATAATGAGGATGTAACTGAATTTATCAAGAGGTTCAACAAGTTATACAATAACCTACCTGTTGATATGAAACCTCCTCAAACAGCAGCCAAAGTATTTTTTGTGGGAGATTTTTAATCAGAGTTTTGTTTCACCTTGAGAGAAATAAAATCTGCATCAATGGACCAGGCCCAGACTGATGCGTTAGAAGTTGAGGCCAACTTCGCCTCTACAGGGAAATCTAAAGGAAGGATAGATCATGATTTCAAAAGGAGGGGTAAAGAGGAGGCTTCTTCTTCAAATCAAGAAAAGGAAGCAGCAGACTACAACATCGAAGAAATGAACAAGATGATAAATAACCTCTCCAATAAATTGGTGAAACTACAGATGGAAGCTAAAGGTTCCTCCTCTCGACCGAACCAAGTCACTCCTAATAGAGGTTTTAACCCACAGTAATGAAAGCCACCCCTACAAATACTACAAAGAGATAGGAAATAACAGCAAGACCATATCTAGCCTCCTCTCTATTTGGAAGGACAAATGTGTTGGGGTTCCTATGTTTTGGAAAATTTGGTAATACCAAAAGATAAGACAACATCAAACCACTTTGGGACCTAAGGATCTAGCCCTCCTGGGTCCAGAGAGGGATCTCTATATAAATACAAAGAGTGATATATATCTTTTAAGCTCAAATGAGGTATCAGGCTAGGTATGAAGCACAAAGGGGGTTTAAAATGATTTGGTTGGTTGGTTGTTGGGTTGAGTCAGGGACCATATACTGAGAAAGTAATGGAAGGGAAGGAGCAGAGCAGTAGGACGTTTCGGTAAAAGAGGATAGGTTATAAATGTCCCATCTATTGGGCTATGGAGTCATGAAAGGAGATTACTTGCAAACAACTAGGCAAGGCTTTAATAGGGCAAGTCATATATACTAAAGGATCCTTTAGATAGATGGCGGAATGGAACATTAAGGAAGGAAGTGAAAGAAGAAAAGGAACCAGAGGGCAATCTGCAGATCAGGCCAGAGGTCATTTAACTCCAGGCATGCTTTGACATGCTCAAAGGCAACTCTCAATGAAGGCACAAAGGGCGGCTTTAAGATCAGGTTAGAGGTCATTTAACTCTAGGCTTGCTTCAGCATGTTCCAAGAGAAAAATAGAGATAATTTTAACACAGAGCTAGGGTCTGTAGATCAGAGAAGGAATTTTAACCTTCCCTACTTTGACACCAGCTCCAAGGGATCTTAGAAAGGCCAATATGTTGGAAAAGGACCCCAGTGGATAGGGCTTACACTAAATCCCGAGTATCCTAATTCTTCCAGTTTAAACCCAACCAGAACATCTAAGCAACAAACTCCAAATTCATACATCAGCTAGCAGTGAATAACAGCTACTACACTTGTTAAATTATCTGAATTTGTCCTCAGATACACATTAAGCAGAAAACATCAAAGACAAGAAGAGTAGTGGGTAATAGGGTACCATTCAGGGGTATATCCTAAGCTTGATTTACTGATTCTTATCAGAGAAATATGAACAGTATGATAAAAATGAAATAAGACAGGGAAACATCACCCATAATATAGACCAGGATCCTGTGAAATTTCTTGTTCAATTGATGTGCAAAACCAATCACATACACTAAGCTCAATGGTTAATACAGTTCAAACTTCTCCTCCCAGCCTACTAAATTACAAACTACTCAGCAACTTCCCCAATAATTGTTCTGACAGTTGAATGAATCCCTACAACTAACAACAAAAACAACGCAATCCTTTACAATATGTTCTTGGGGATTATTATAGGAGAATGAATAATAGCAGGAGTAGATGTTCATTTAATTTGATTCATTAAGACAGAGTGGAGGAAGTGTTCGAGCCCACTCTGCTTAATGGTTCTGCAGTGTTGTACTCTGTAGTCTGGTTTAGAGATCTCTGTCGGGTCGATATTGACCTCGGATGTGTTCTTGAAGTCCTTCTGGTTGTTTGGAACTCTACGCTACCTTCTGGAATTGGTGAACTGGATAGAAAGTCTACGAGCCTCCATGCTTCATAATTATGGTCCTGACAGTCTTTAAGAAGCTTCTGTCAGTGTAAATTAACCGTTTCTGGGCTCAAGGAGGCATGGAGACTTCAGTGGAAAGGTGTACTGTCTGGAGAAAAATGTTTTGCTGACGCTGGAAGCACTGATAGGACTTGACAATGTGCTTAGTCTTCTAACCGTGTATTATCCTTTGAATAAGGATTAGGTGCTAAATATGTAATTAACAGGTCCGGTTCTCTCTAATCCTTCTCTGTTGTTTCACTGGCCGCTGCTGTGATGGCCTCTCTGTATTCTGAATCACAATGGATATGATTATGGAAAAAGGAGTGAATTCACCACTCTGTAACAACCCTGCACAATAAAATAAACCTGTCATAAAAACCAGGGCTGATGGAATACATGTTGTGAAGGCCTGCGGAATGGTGGCGGAACAGTGGAAACGGAGACTGTGGAGGAAAAAGATGAACATGCAATGAAATGGAGGCTTGGTGGAAGAATGAATGTGGACCGTCCGATCAGATGGGATGGACGGTTGCGATCAAATCGCATCAGAAGGTGGTAGGGGTGACACTTTTGGGAACTTCCGATTGGCGATGGTGCGATTGAGTGCCAACCATCCAATCTAGGTCGGATCGACGGTGGAGATTAAATCAGCGGGGAGGAAAACTGGTGCGATGAACGGGAGCGATGAAATCTGGACCGTTGGATCTCGTGAGATCAATAGCTGCGATTGGATCGGAGGATCGCGATCGGGGAAGACAGAAGGAGGGAACGCATGGGCTGGCGCGATGCGATTAGCGCTGGGCCGTCGGATTAAAAGGCGAATCAACGGTGGAGAAGGTCATCGGAGGTTTACAACGAAGTGTGATCGGGGCGTGATGGAACAAGCGCGGGACAAGCGCTGGTCGTCAAATATTTTAATAGATCGACGGTGGAGATTGCGGCGGAGTATGGGTAGAACAGAACTCATCGCATCAGAACAAATGTGTTAACAAAGGGAATGTGCCAACATGAAAGGTCTGATTGCGATAAGCGCCTGGGCCTTAAGTGCTTGGTCTCGGGCACAGGGCATATGGGGAAGTGGTTAAGGGGGCTGGCCGAAAAGGGGCTAAGCCTGACATGTGTAAAAAGTGGGTTTTCAAGCCAAAAGGGGATTTTTAAGGCTAAAAGAGGGATTTCGTATGGAGAATAAGGGGCTATTAAGCCGGCCAAAGGATATTTTTGAGGTTTAAAAGGGGAATTAAGATGGTTTAAAGGGTTAATGGGGGATTTTGGAGGAATTTGAAAAGGGGAAAAAAGTGATGAAAACAGAAGCTCAGTGGGAAAGAAAATAAGGGGAAATGGAGGTATTCTGAACCTTTTCTTCACAAACAGAGAGGCTTTATAATGGGACAGTAGTGAGGATTTATCAAAGGACAGAAGGCACAAGGAGGCTTCAAGGATGATGGGTTTTCAGAGGAAATGCATTCCTTGAAGGCTCAAAAACATTTTAGCCCCCTGTTTGCTTGTCGAAAAATTCAGAGGGGGCTAACAAAATGGAAGGCCCAAATGAAGATGTTCCTGACGGGCAGGATGATCAGTATCTTTCTTATTCAAAGGGTGAAGAGGTAGAGCTTAATCTACGAGAAGATGAAGAAGAGAAAATAAATTCCCTTGAAGATCCAGACATCGATGATTATTGCTGACATTTTGTAGACTTCATGCAAGCTCAGTTCCATAAGAAATATGATCTCAGATCTTCTAGGAGGAGGACGCGAACGCAGGATCAAGAGGAAGAATCAACCTCAAAAGAGTCGGTTCCCCAGAAAGCTGATAGTAAAGGTAAAAAGCTTGTTTAAGAGCCTTTGCATCAACAAGCTACACTCCTTCCTCTAAGTCAGTTCTTGAGCTCCCTATAAATCCTAAGGATACCTCATCTGTCATGAAACCGTCGGTGCCACGTAAAGAGCAACCTAAAGAAGTCATCCCAGAAAAGAACCCTGCTTTTTTTAACCTCCAAAAATAATTAGAGAAGGTGAAAATATCGGTCCCCTTAGTTGAGATTTTGAAGAAACCTTCCTATAAATCTCAGGTGTCTCAATTTATGCTCCCTCATGGATTAGCTCCTCCTCCGGATAGTCTTAACCTCCAGGAAGAGAGACATATGGTAGTCTTTGGCTCGCATGTGGAAGATTTAGACTCAGCGACCCCTCATTCTATGTATCCTTGGTCATCCATGATCTGCTACTACATAATTGCATATTGGATTCAGGGGCTTCGCACAACTTGTTTCCTTTGTCAGTCATGGAGCAACTAGGGTTGCAGATTACTCGCCCTTACAAAGATCTGTATTCTTTCGATTCCAAAAGGGTTAAATGTTTGGGAATGATTAAATATTTGGTGGTGAACCTGGCCCAGATCCTAGCCAAAAGTTTCGTGATGGACATCGTGGTTGTTGATATCCTAGCCCGATTCAAGATGTTGTTGTCTAGATCATGGGGGACTAAGATAGGCGGGTTGATTAAACTCGACCTCACTTATGCTACCATCCCAGTATTTAGAGGACAAGAAAGGAGGTTATATTGGGAATCCAGATTTGTGAAGATGGTGACTAAAGCTAATGGCTCAGTCAATTCCCCTGTATATAGTAAGGAAGGTGAGTTTTCTTGCCTGCTGCTTGAGGAGGACGAAGATTTCTTACAGGAACCAACATTCCACCCTTTGAGACTGGAACAATCCACAAGTAATGAAGAGAGGGGCATATGGACTCTACATTTTGATGGGGAAAATTCGAGAGAAGGAAATGGAGCCAGAGTCCTTCTAATCTCACCTACAGGACAATTGGTACCTTTCTCTTTCAAGTTGGAGTATGAAGCTACAAACAATGTGGCATAATATGAAGCACTACTCATGGGGCTCAAGACAGCTAAGAATATGAATATTCAGAGCCTCAAATTCTTCGAAGATTCGGAGCTAATGGTGAGGAAAATAAAGAACCAATGCCAAGCTAATCACCCTTGGCTTAGAGCTTACAGGAATGAAGTATGGGATCTAGTGGAGAATTTCTTCCTGGATTTTAACATACAATTCATGCCGAGAGATCAGAATCGGATGGCTGATTCGCTTGTTGTTGCAACTAGAAATTTTTTCCCACCGCAGAACCCGCTCCTTAGGTATGAAGTTTAAGTACGTTATCATCCCTCTATCCCAAATAACGCTAAACACTGGCAGTTTTTTGAGGACGAGGAGCAAGTGAAACGCTTCATAGAGACCATTGGAGAATTCTCTAACCTGGTCATTGATGTTGTGGAAGAGGAGCCTGAAGAGAAACCTCAAAACAAGTGGGAAGAGTCAGTGGCAGGACATCGGGTACTGCAACTAAAAGGGAATGTCATCCCCAGAGGCCTTGTGCCCTTGGAGAGATTGTTTGACAATAATGACATCCCGATTAACCCCAGCAAGTTGACACAAGAAGACCAAGTCGATGATATAAATATTGGGATGGAGGGAGATCCGAAAAATAGTAAAGTTGTCTAAATGAGTCCCAAAGGAGTATAGATATCAATACTTTCGGTTATTTCAAGCTTACAGAGATTTTTTCGCATGGTCATACCAGGACCTCAAAATGTTTGACGTAGAAATCATACAGCACAAGATCCCGCTTAGAGGAGATGCCAAGCCCCATAAGCAGAAACTGAGGCAAATTAATCCATTGTTGCTTCCATCTATTGAAAAAGAAATCAAAAAACTGTTGAGGGCCAAGATTATATTCCCCTTGAGATACTCGGAGTGGGTGGCCAACCTAGTCCCGGTCAGAAAGAAGAATGGGGAAATAAGGTTGTGTGTAGATTTCCGGAATTTAAATAGGGCATATCTCAAAGATAACTACCCTCTCCCCAAGATGGAACACATACTACAGAAGGTAGTGGGATCTGCCCGAATGTCCATGATGGATGGCTTCTCTGGATATAATCAGGCGGCGGTTCTCCTTGAGGATCAAAAGAAAACAGCATTCACTACACCATGGGGGACGTTCATGTATGCCCATATGCCATTCATCCTAATAAATGCAGGAGCCACTTTCCAACGAGCAATGGATATCGCTTTTGTTGGAGAACAAGACAAATTCGTGGTGATATACCTGGACGATATCATTTTTTTTTCCAAGAATGATGTCGAGCACATCGAGCACCTGTGTCGGACCTTTGAGAAGTGCCACAGGTATGGTTTATCACCTAATCCTCAAAATTCCATGTTTTCTCTAGAGGAAGGAAAATTTTTGGGACACATTGTAACAAAAGAAGGGGTGAAAATTGACCCCAAAAGGGTAGAGGTAATCAATGGCATATCATTACCTCGAAATAAAAAGGAAGTCCAGGTGTTCCTAGGACGCATAAAATTCTTAAGGAGGTTTATCCCGAGCTATGTTGAGATAGTTTGACACATCATGGAGATGCTCAGAAAGAACAATGAAGTAAAATGGACCCCAGATTCACGAGAGGCTTTCAATAGAATTAAACATGCTTTTGCAGAAGCGTCGGTATTGGCGGGTCCTGACTACAGTAAGCCATTTATGATATTCTCCTTTCCATCTCCACACACAATAGTTGCAATGTTACTGCAGAAGAATGTAGATGGGTATGAGCAGCCCATTTCCTTCTTTAGCCAGGTATTGTGGGATGCAGAGTTGAAATACAATATTCTGGAGAAGCAGGCATACACCCTGGTTAAGTCCCTGAAATATTTTCGAATGTATGTGCTACAGTCTGCCATAACTGCTTTTTTTCCCACAACTGCGTTGAAAGATATTCTAATTCAGAGAGATAGTGAAGGCAAAAGAGGCAAATGGATTGCCAAGATTCAAGAGTACGAGCTAGACATCCGCCCCACGAAGCTCATTAAAGGACAAGGGCTAGCATAAATCTTGTTCGAGTCAAATTTTCAAGCATTGGGCATAAATCTATCCATGGAAGGAGGAGAGGTACCCGAGGGTGCGGAGTTACAACCTGGAATAGAAACCACGGTACAAAAAAATCATATGAAGTACCTTCTCAGCACTTGGTACAAATATATCGTAGAATATCTCCTAACTTTAAGGTGTCCCTTAAACTTTAACAAGGAAAAGTACCATACTCTGAGGTTGAAATCTCAGAAGTACATTATAGCAAATGGCCGACTGTATTGGAAGGACCCTTCAGGAATTCTGCTCCTATGTCTTACAGAGTCAAAGGCAGAGGAAGTAATGGCTGAATTTCATGAAGGCATTTGTGGGGGAAATTACAGCTAGCGGTCCACTGATCATAAGATATTGAAGGCTAGTTTCTTCTAGCCTCGGCTGTTCAGAGATGTACATACTCAGGTTCGGGCATGCGAAAAATGCCAAATGTTCACAGAGAAGCAGAAGTCCACTCCCCTGCCCATGATACCGGTACATATTGAAGAACCTGTTCAGCAGTGGGGCATTGATTTTATCGGGGAAATTCATCCCGCATCAAGTATTCAACACAAGTGGATCCTCACTACCACTAACTACTTCACTAAATGGGTAGAGGAGATACCCACAAGAAATTCTACTGATGCAGTCGTGATCAAGTTCATGGAGGAGAATATAATATCAAGGTTTGGGTGTCCAGCTAAGATTTTCACATAGAAATGCTCAAGCTTTCAATTCCACCAAGTTCAGCAATTTCTGCCAGCAGTATAATATCTCTTTGGGGCACTCTACAACCTATTATCCCCAGGGGAACAGGTTAGCCAAGTCTTCGAATAAAACCTTGGTAAGGGCGTTAAAGAAAACCATAAGCAAAAATCAGAAGAACTGGGATTCCCAACTAAAATTCACACTCTAGGAAAACCTTATTACTAGTAAGAGGTCCACGGGTAAGTCTCCCTATGAACTATTATATGGCTGAGCAGTATTGTTCCCAATTCAGCTTGCCTTACCTATTGCCAGGTTTCTCCAAGACAGCCAAGAAGAGCTGAATGATCTCATCCGGAAAATAAACCATTTGGTCGAGTTGGAAGAAACTCGAACCCAAGTAAATAACATGTTATCAGATTATCAGGAGAAATTGAAAAGCTTGTTTGATCAGCGAGCGAAAGATAAAGAAATGCAAGCAGGAGACCTGGTGCTGAGGTGGAATTCCAAGAGAGCAGATAAGGATAAACATGGAAATTTCGACCCCCTGTGGTTCGGACCATTCAAAATTGCTGAGGTGAAAGGAAACAATACTTTTATATTGGAAAATTTGGAAGCTGAGCTGATCGAAGCACCCATGAACGGGCACTTTTTGAAACCTTACTTCCAATACTAACAAATGCCTCAGCAGCATGTTGTACATATACCTCATATTGTATATACTTTCCATTTTTATGTTATTGTTGTTGTTTTTGTTCGATTCATCGTATAAATGTTCGAAATCTTTGAGGAGCCCCAGATTTTGATGGGTGTACATGTGAATGGTATGCGAAGTTTCGACACCCTCGAGGACGAGCGTGTCATCCCTAGGTGGAGCCAATGTTGTTTAGCCACCTCATACATCAAGCAAAAACACCAGCCAAGTGAAAATCCGAGAAGATTTATAAAGATGGCAGGATTGGATAAGTTGGAAAGACCTTGAAAGGAAAATCTCCTTAAGGTATAATCGTGGATGCTAGACTTGATTGGCATCATAACATAGCAGAAAGCCACGTTCAGGACTCCATGTCAGAACCACAAAGAACAAAATCATTGGTGGGACTTTCCATCAGCAGCAAAGGAGGGCGGTAAGGTAGAAAGGCAGGCCCCGGAGAAGGTGACATCACATTTTCAGCAAGCCAATTATACATGTTCTTTGGGGTGGTAGAATGGAGCACAAGGCTCTCACGAACCCCGCCAAAATCCTAAGCGGGCTCATCAATAAAGACAGCTGGTGCCGCTAAGTAAAGGTAAGGTAAGTCTAGGGAGAGCTGTACAAAGACCGGTACATTCCTTAACTCGACACGTGGCTTTCACCTACCCAGCTGCTATCAGCCAACAACCCATCGCCACGTGTCCCATTGTCGGCGTCCTTATGACACCATCCCTACAGTTGTTTCCCCCAGCCTCGTATTCCACAAAACTCGGTCTAATATAATCTTGTTTTACCCCCAAACCGTGTAAAATACTAGTTTTTACGAAATTGTCGTGCAGATAAGGTTAAAACTCCAGTGCAGTTTCCACCTCCTTCGACTCGTCCACTAGTGCCCTCTTCATCTTCAGCTCGATCAAAGCCGTCCTCTTCCAGGACCCCTCACCGGAACACCAACAGATGAAACTCATGACTTGGCCCACGTGGCTTATTTTACTTTTATGTTTTATTATAAAAATGGGTGAAATCTTGATTTCACCCTCTGCACTCTTTTATTTTCAGTTATGTTTTAGTTAGAGCCTCTGTCAGGCCATGCTGTATGAGATGAGAGGTTGTTTTGCCTCATCATCATTTTTGGTTTTTTATTAAGACTAGCAACAGACAATATTTCCAGAGAATATTTTGTTTCAGAAAATATATTCTCTGAAAGCTCATGTGAAAAGCTATAAAATATGGAATCAGAGACCGAGAACGGGTTCCGGATTTTCTAGAGAAGAAGTTGCAGTTTGTGAATTGTCTCTTTTTGTAAATTTTGAGGTTCTCTTACAGTTCATATCTGAAGAGTCCTTTTGGGAAAATTAATACAAGTGAGTCTATTTTTTTTATGGATTCCTACTGAAATAATTGAACAGTATGTATTTTCTGGCAGTGACTCAATTTAATGTTCATTGTGTTTGCATCATCTCTTTCTCTTTGTTATCGTTGCTTTCGGAATGTGAATGTTCTCTATATTAGATGTGAATTTATCTTAAATGGTACTCATGTCTTATCTTTCTGGAACATTTTAAATATGGCTCGAGATGCGATTCCTGTTTCAAGTTCTTCTTACAGACTGTTATTCTTCTTATGTCATTTTAGGGTGGATTCTTGTATTGGCATAAGCCTACCTTGCTTTGACGTTTTCGTGATTTTCTTACATTGTATCTCATCTCCATTTACCTTTATAAATGTTCACCTGTTTCACATTCGGCCCATCTTACGACAGTTTTTCCTCGAGACTTCTTCGGGCCCTCTCTGAGAAACCCTTTCTCTATACAGCTAGATCTCACCCCCACCAATATTCTATCTCTGATATCTTGGACCAATATTAAAAAATTTGACTACCTTTTCATTACAAGAGGTCCCCTTTTATCAATATGAAAAATACCTTTAAAACCTCTTGTCTTAAGATGTCCTAGGCACTGGTCTTTAACAACTCAAGGTTGTCTCTAGGAGTTACAACAGGTATAGTCAACAAAAAGGAATATTCCTATAATATTCCTCAAAATATTCCTCGAAATATTCCTTCCGGGTCAATCAATGCTTTACAAATTTCACAATGTTATTGGTTGAATGAGTTTTAAGGGACAATAATATGGTGCCATGTGGTTGGTCCTATGGCAGCCACGTGTCCCCAAGACTACACAGTAAAATTGTTGAGGGTCTGCAGGAATCGACACCTGGACCTACTACCCAGCATGCACACGACTTACCACCTAATTTGCATAATTTTTCTTAACCATAGTGTTGTTGCGTTGTATTTAAGGTTTGATGTATTGGAATTTGGGGGTTGGAACCACTGGCGGTCCCAACCTGCCAGCGGTTCCATAGCGTTGATCACATGTTAAACGTCAATGCAACCAAACCGACGGTCAACGTTAAACCCGCCAGTAGTTTCGTTTTAAACATGTCACATGGCCACATAAAATTTTATCTCTGCGCGGTTTTATGCAACGTTCTCTGCAAACCGGCAGTTTCAACCAGAGTTCAACCCTTATCAACATAGTTAAATGTTGTGGATTCCGCCGACCGTTACAATTAGGTCGCGGGTCTGAGGTGCGCATGTGGCCACCCCAACCACTAACACTTATTGTTACAATTATATTCAGTGTCATTTTAGGAAAGCACACCTTTTTGAGTGGAAAAGGTATTTTAGCTCCAGTTAAGTGGAGTTCTCCACTTTTAGTGGAGCTTTTCTAGGTGAAACTGGGCAAAAGTGTAGGAGGCCCAATTTTCAACCATTCTGGGTGAATGAAGAGTCATTATTAGCTAATTGGAGCATTATGGAGCCATTGGTGAGTTTTTTAGAGCTAGCTAAGGACTTCTAAGCATGATTTGTCTTTAGAGAAGTTCCAAGGTCCACTAGGGCCACCAGGAGAATGAGGCCTAGCCAGGGTAGCCAGAGGCCATTCTCAGCAAACCAATAGTCTATTCTGACTATATTGAACCTTATGAATCTAATGATGGGTTTTTCAGAATCATTTGGAGACTTATGAAGGCTAAGATGCTACAGGGAAGTTTTCAGTGAGCCTAGAGCCATAGGGTGCCACCAGGTGTTGGAGGCATAGCCAGAGTAGCTAGAGGCCATTTTGAGGACGTGAATAGTCATTTATAACTATTTTTGACATTATGAATCCAATGGATGGATTTTAGAGCCATTTGGAGACTTTTAGAGCCGAAGAGGCCACAGGGAAGTTTCAGGGAGCCGAGTGCCACCAAGTGTTGGAGGCGTAGATTGGGGAGCCAAAGCTCATTTTGAGAAAATGAACATCCTATTTTGGATGACTAATATGTGCTGGAAATATTAGAAAAGGTTTCAAGAGCATAATAGGACTTATAAGAGAGTTTGTGCCATAGATAAGCTTAGGGTAGCTCGAGGACATCGACAGAAGAGGTCAAGCCCAAGGGAGCCTAGGTCCATTTCCAGAGATTAAGTAGTCATTCCAGGGGTATGATTGTATTCTAAACCCATCGATACAGTCCAAACAACCATTGGAGTTGAGAAGAAACTTGTAAAATAAATTTTCCATCTTAATCCCAAAGAGCCAAGTCAATTGACGAAGGCTCAAGGAGACGTAGCCCAAGACATGAGGGTGAACTCCTTTATTATGTTTGTTGTTATGTGTTGTTCGTAAATTTGTTGTAATTTATGGTTTATTTACATGCTTTTAATCAGCTTAAACAAATTTTTAATTCCTCACACATAAAGCATTAAACCAGTTAAAACACATACACCTGAATCAAGAATTCAATTCTGCACTTGCAAGTATAAGCAAGATCTTAATTTGTTTTAATTGTGTGGGAGGTGCTTGCATAGCATAACAAGTCAGCCACCCATATCAGATCAATATTGTTGGTGGATGAATAGGTGAAATACGTAGTCTTGGTAATAGAAGGACCTCCTTTCTCCAAATTCTCCCATTTGTGAATGAATTTCATCGAGGAAAAACTATGGAAAATCAAACTTTATGTAGGCCTTGGTGGTCATATGACACAAGGAGGCTAAGAGACCTAAAATTTCAAACCTTATCTAGCCTTTATTCAACATTTTCAAACATGTTATATCTAGGAAATATAGCATGTATGCAATGGCGTCTAGTGTTACTTTAATAATTTTCGTGTCCCCTTGAGACAAGATGATAACTCTTTGATCTAGAAAATACCATCTTACTCAACAAGACACCATCTCTAGAAAATGATACACATGTGGGACCACTACTAAGACCAAGTTTGATGCAGATAAATTATTGTGGTCTCCTATTACATCATAGGTACTTTGAACCACCTGAATATATTTCCTCATATTGTAAGTGTTCATCAATGGGTTTTGGATATCATCATCACCATCATAAAAATTAGGTTCCTTCATTAGGACATCAACAAAGCTTTTGGCAAATGAGGTAGCCATTGGAAAGGAAGACTCTTTGAAAATTGACTTACTGACTAAGTAGGGAGAAAAGGAAAAAATATATATTATCAAATAGATTATCCAACCAATGGGGATGTGCCATGTGGCCACAGGAAATTGGCTAGTAAGGAGGGAGAATTATTTGAAATTTATGCACTCTGAGAGTGGCTAGCGCACACAGCGGTGAAATTAATGACCTTTTGATCAAATTGAGCTCAAATTGAGTAAATTTTGAGGTGAATTTAGATTTTGAATTCACTTATTATTAATTGGATGAAATGAAGCTTTTATTTTCCAAAATAAGGAATTTGTCCCTGCGAAGTGTGTGTTTCTTCATGTGGAGGGGCTAGGGTTTTCCCTAAATCTTGATTTTTTGCAAATTCAGAAAAAGTGAGGCCTTAATAGATAGAATTAGTGGCTATAAGGTGAAATTTTGTTTTAAATTTGTGATTTTGGGCTTAAATGGCGTTGAAATGGGTGACTAAATCAACAAGCATGCATGGTGAGTTGGAAAGTTAAATAAACACAATAATGACAAAATGGGCCTCATCCCCTTTTTATAAAATAAATTTCCTTGATGCGTGTCAAGATATTATTGTGCACAAAATTTGTATGATGCCATCCCAACGTTATGATGATGTTAGCATGATGTGGGTCATGCCACATGTCAGGTGTTGAGTACCATGGTGATGGAGCGGCATGAAGTGGTGTGGTGGATGCTGACATGGGAGGGTGAAGCGACATGATGTTCCCATGTGGAAGGTTGTGTGGCACCCTCTGCACCCCTCTCGGACTTGTCATTAAAAATCTTCAAATGGTGTGGGGGGCACGAATTGGGATGGACACAAGAGGGTGCCATGTGGGCCCCTTTGTGCCCCTCTTCCCAGTTAAATTTCATGTGTTTTCATGGTGTGAAGATATTTGGGTCATCAAATCAATAAACATGCCCAACGTCAAATCAATTGACATGTCCATCGTCGAATTAGTGCGTCGTACAACCTGTTGTCATTGTGCGCCCGTCTTGTCATGTCGGTTCCTGCCTACTCTCACTCGAAAGGTGAGATTTTTTCCCTTTAACTTTTTGTTTTTACCTCACAAAATACCCTTTTAGAGCATTCATCAAAATTTTCTTTTGGATATTTGGCTCCTTCGGGATAATTTCTGACCATGAGACCTTGAGAAACAATCTTCCAAGGAGTGGTGCACTCTGGCACTAACACTACATATAATTCAAATGGTGTGTTTAAGCCTTATCATAAAGTTTTTTTTTCCATGCAATCCCAGGAGGTTGTCCTCGATAGTCTCATCGGGTAGAGGGTTTAGACTCGCGAAGGTACTATGCAGTGGGTGACATGGTCATAGAGAGCCTGCACTCAATTGCACCCAACGTAGATGTATATATTTATATTTGTAGTTATAGTTATGGTAGGTCTATGTGGACCATAAGAATTGTGATTATTTCATGACCTGGTTTTAATAGGTCAGCAATTGCCACATGGCATGACGTGTCTTGAAATTTTATAGCCATGTGGGTGGTGACGTGGTACAATTTAATTAGCCAAAATTCAATCAACCATATCTTATGATTCGGGAACCAGGTTGAGATGAAATTTAGACCATTGGAAATGTCTCGATGAGATGCACGGGATGATGTTATCTATTCTCATTTTGGGCAAGCAGAAAAAGGTCAAAAATTTTATACCCCATTTCCATAACATGATAATGGGAGTCAAGTCATCGGAGTAACTAGTTACTTCACCTCTTATTTGGGCTAAGGTTATTGGGGGGTACATTACATAGATCAATTGAAATTATGATCTAGCAATGGATAGGAGCACATGTAGGCAAAGAAAATATATATCTATGTTCTTTCACTGTTTTTTCCACATAATTTCATTATATAGAGAAACCTTGTGTAGAGATCACAACATTTGCAATGATATTTCAATCACCTTTTAACCAAATCATGAACGTGACAAATATCATGTTCTTAGAGATTACCTTACTACATTGCATCATTAAGATCAAGGAAACTACAGTAGTTAGAACTACCTTTTGTATTCTATGAAGTTGACATCCCAAAGTAACAATGGCATCAGAACATCTTGACTCGTAAATAGAATGTCATTTCCACATATGGGTTTGTCCTAAAGGAACATTAGAAAATTCAAGTAGGACAACAACTTATAGTACCTCATATTTTTAAGGGGTTGATAATATACGTAAAATGACATTATATATTAACATAGATGTATCATCTCTATTTTATACAGCCAATGGTGTATGGTTGGAGATGTGGTGTTGTGCACAGCTATGAATAGAATATAGGATCACCTTTCTCAAGCTCCTTTGGTTCTTCAAGTTGGATATTTTTAGTTGTGATGGTAGCACTAGGTTCCACATCGATGATTAAATTTCCCTTATCTGTCTCAAAATAAAATTCTAAACCAAAGTTTAACTTCTAGCCTTTTAGCTCAAGTATCAATGACTAATTTGAGTGACATTCATTAGTGTTGTGCTAGTGGCTTTTATGGAACTCACATCACTTTCTACGATCCATATTTGACTTCCCATTTCCTTTCTTTACTTACATCTTGGAATGGTTTCCCTGAAGTTGGATATCCCAATTATATCCTTTGATTTGTGAGTTATGACCACCTTTACATTGCTTTTGGTATGGTCAATTTACTAACACAAACTATATTTTCTACTTATATTTTTTCTCTTTCGACAACATATTGATAAGTAACTCTTAGTGAGGATTTTTCCAAGAAATGCATCTTTGTTTCAATGTACCTATGTTGGCTATTGTAGTACTTCATATCCAAGTGCCACTTAGAGTCACTTATACCTAGTTTTGAGCACAAGGCATGGAATATATTAATGTACTTTGGCACCATCTCATCTGTATCATGGCATAAATTTTTGCAACTACCATATTGGCCATTATAGTTTCCAACATGGTATAACTCCTTGAGAGCATCAAAAAAATTTGTCGCAGTGGGTTTTTTTCTAAATTTTGTAAATGCATCTCGAACATGCCTCTCCTAGTGATTGTACCACAAAAATTTGACATGGGGAAGGATCTTAAGGAGTGCAAAGGTGATCTTTTCGATGTTAGGAAGAATTTAAATAGAGTAATAGCCCTCTAACATACCTAACCATTTATCTAAAGAATCTAACTTTATTTAGCTTTTAAACAAAGGAATGTCAAATTTAACTTGTACCTTAAAAGGTGTTGCGATAAAATTATTGGTTGTTGAAAGTATTTTTGTCATCGTTTGTAGTCATGGAAGGATCTAGATAAAATTATCCATCATATTGTTCCTTTATCACGTAAGGCCTTCCTTGATCAAGAACTTGATAGGATCTCCCACTTTGACATCTCTCTTTTCTTCCACCATGGATGTCATTTAGGCCAATGAGAGTGGTCTTCCCCAAGCTTAGTTAGTTTGAGACCCAACTCCTTATACCTAACCTCATCAAGGACATGCATGGAGAAAAAGCAAAGAGTATATTTCTCTAATACCAATCATCCAGTTTATGTGGGTAATAAAATGAAGGTAGATATATAAAAATGAAACACACAAATATTGTAAGGAGAGTAGAAGTACAAAAAAACTCAAATTATATTAATGAATGAAATAGGAAAACGATACAAGCTAACAAGAATGGTGGTAGCTTATCTCTCAAGTGAGATGTTTCCACATGCCCATATGCAAGAAGACATTACAGGAGGCCAGAATTGTTTGTTAACATAAAGTATGATGCCCTAATATGCAAAAAAATATAAATATCCAAAACCACAGTCTTATATTCCTAAGAAATGATGTGGTGAAAGGGATGCAAGCCCTAGGGAGGCTAGTTGATACATCAACTTTCTAAGGTGTATATTTTTCATACAAAGTCCATTTATGGAATATCTTGAGCCATTAAAAATATTAGTCCAAGATATATGACTTTTGTATGATTTCATGGTCTATTTGCACTACCAAAAGCACAAGGAAAATGCTTGAAAAATGCATTAAAAATTCTAGACTTGAAAAAATGTAGTTAAACTACTAAGATATGGAACTATTCTTAATCAATGGAACATGTGGGTGGAAACCAATATAAAACTATATAATAATCAAAGAATATTGGTACAAGGCAAGAATTGATCATGCAAATTGAAACATCCATACAACTAATTTGATTATTTAATTATTGAGGGGTTTTCATAGTGCATTATATTAGATATCATTTTTTTTTTAATTCAACTGCGTTAAGCAATTCATTCATCTCTGACCATTTCCATGAGAGGTAGTCGTAACTAACTAATTTCTCATGATTTTTGAATATTCCACTTAGCACTCATTGCATCAGGTGATGCTCACTAGTTTCAATCCCACTTCTTCACCCCTATGAGCATCACCCGATGCAATGAGTGCTAAGTGGACTATTCAAAAATCATGAGAAATTAGTCAATTACAACTGCCTCTCATGGAAATGGTCATAGATGAATGACTTACTTAACATAGTTGAATCCCAAAAAATGATATCTAATTTGATTTTTTTTTTTTTCCACAGGAAAAATCGTAGCTTCTATTAATAAAATAAAAGTTACATGTTGTATATGCTAAATGCATATGCATATCAGCAGTCAAGCTGTCAATAGATAGCAATAATGTAGAAAAAATAAATACATCTGTTATGTGCCTCATAAAAACATCTTTTGGATCAGCAATCAATAGCTTGTGAAAATATATACAAAGGTAACTGAAAACAAAATAACAAAAAATAGTTGTTGCCTCTGATGGGGGTTGAACCCCATCCAATGATCAGGCACAAAAGGACGATGAAAGTATTGATAATATGCATGATCATTCTACTCTTGAATCTCCATGTGAGCGGTAAAAAGGTGCGACGCCTCCTTGGAAAGGAGATAGGAAATTGAGTTCCTCTCCCTGTAAATGTGTCGATAAGAAATATGATCAAAATATCTTTTGTGTTGTAGAACTTCATCCAAAATATTTTGTAGTGTGTGTACGTGACAGGTAGTTTGTTGGTTGAACCAGTCAATAATAATTTTGGAATCACCAAATATTTGTAGGGCATGAAATTTTTTTGTGATGGCGAAATGAAGTAGATATAGTAGACAGGAAAGTCCTGCGAAGTTATTGGTGCCACATCCAAGTCCAATATTGACTTTGTAAAAATGGTGGGGTGAGTGATGAAGTACGAAGCCACCACCACAACCATGTATTTTTGCAGATCCATCGAAATAGGCAAAGGGAGTGATAAATCAATAGTCTCAGGGGAGATAACTCAGGGCTGTGGAGGGGGTGGATCATCTGGTATCAAGTGGTAAATAGAAATAATGTGGGCAGCAGATGAGGGCCAGTGATGTGGTATATTATGGAATATGGTCTGATTACGGGCCATCTAGATGCTCTAGCATATTAAAATAGGCAGATTTCTCAGCTTATGGGGAAGTGCAGATGTCCACCAAGTCTCCCAAGATTCTGTAAGTGAAATCCCCTCCCAACGAAGACTATGATTAATAGAGGAGTCGATAAGATGCCAGAGTTCATGAGTAGCATTACAATGAAGGAAAATATGAATAGTATCTTCAGCAGCCGCATCACAAAGTGGACATCTATGGGGAACAATATGTTATCTTTTCTGGAGGTTAGCCCCCGTAGTATTTTATTAGTGAGAATACACCACATGAGGAGCCTAGATTTCATTGGTCCCTTTAATTTCTAGATATTTTGCCACCATGGGAGTAAGGATTCAGGTTTGTGCGATCGATATATATGAATATACCCCTCTTTGGGGGTGTATAATCCTTGTTTAGAGACAGTCCATTGAGTTCATCCTCCCAATTGAGGATTCTGACACGAGTGTCTCTTAATGCATCCAGATATGCAGACCATGTCACTACCCATTGCGGTTGTATATGTAGATCCTGATGGCCTAACCAACCTTGAGTGAATAGGGTGGTTTGGTTTCTGTCAGCAATGTGGTTGAGTGTCAGATAACCGGCACAATTGAGAGAGTCAATAAGTGCAAGCGGGAGGAGGTGGGAATTGCCGCAACCCATCTAAGAATCCCAGCCAATATGAACCCTGGAACCATTACTGATTTTCCATACCAAATTAGCACTGATATGTCGAATAGAGCCAAGGACATCGCGTCAAATCGTTGAACAGCTAGGGTAGTGCACCGATAGTAGACGAAGCCATTCAAGTGGATTTAGAGGGTGGATATATTTTTGTATGACCACCCTGGTCCATAATTTTTTTCCAGTAAGAATATGCCAACCAAGTTTAGCAGCCAGTTCCAGAGCAAAGGTCAGAAGATATTGATACCCCAACCCCCCCATCACTTAGGTAAAGCAATACGAGTCCATTTAGTCCAAGCAAAGGTGTGACCTTATTTAGCACCGAGCCATAAAAAATTTCTGCAAATCAACTATATCTTGTGAATTATTCCTTTAGTAATCCAAGCCAGAGACATTCAGTATACTGGAATGGCCTCTAAAATAGATTTGATAAGTATCAGTCGACCAGCCTTTGACAGCCAACGATGACACCATTTGTTCAATCGTTTTTCGATCTTGGTGATAAGCCAATTCCAATCAACGGTTTTATAGCTCACTGGTTTGAGATAAAATCCCAAGTACTTCAGTCCATCCTCAAATCTGGTCAGGTTAAATGGGAATATCTTCTATGCGTAATGGATCTCATGTGATGTGCATCCATGACAAGTCAAAGTATATTTTTTGTTATTGCATTGCATACCAGTAGCAGTACAAAATAATAGCATGATGGATCTAACCACTATTGAATCACCGAGTGTGCAATTTAGAAAGAGTATGATATCATCAAAAAATAGTATATGGGTGAGTATACAGTTTTCCGAGATGTGAATTCCTTTCAATCTACGATGATCCCTTTCATCAATGATAAATATGTTGAGGCCCTCCATGATCAGGAGAAATAGAAGGGGGGATAATGGGCACCCCTGTCGAATTCCCCGTTCGGCATGAAAAAAATTGGTCGCAACCCCATCAATGAGAATCCTAAATGAAATAGAGGTAATGCAGCACATTATCCACTTAATAATCTGTAAGGGGAATCCCAGATGAGTAAGAAGCATGCGGATGTAGAGCCAAATAGCTTGATCAAAAGATTTTACCAGATCTATCTTGAGGATCATCCCTTCGATCTTCTTAGTGTGCGTAGAATGTATTCCTTCTTGTGCAATGCCTATAGCATCATGGATTTGTCGATTTTCAAGGAATGTGAACCATTCAGGAGAGATAAAATTACATAAAATTGGTTTCAGCCGATTTGCAAGGATCTTGGCCATAATCTTGTAGATATAGTTGCATAAAGAGATCATACAAAAATCTTTGAAAGAGGAGGGATGATTAGATTTCAGGATAAGGGCAATGAAGGTGGCATTAAAAGCCTCATAGATGCACCCAGTTTGAAGGGTCTCTTCCACCACCTCTAGAAGGTCATGTCCCTGTAGTTCAAGGAATGCCTAATAAAATTCCACGGACCATCCATCAGGTCCAGGGCTCTTGTCCTTTTTGAACCATTTAAGGACAAATTCTAATTCCTCCATCGATACAGGTGATAGGAGGTCATCCTCTTCTGCAGGATCCACATATCTAGGAAATAGGGAGGCCACCTTGATGATTTCATCCAGTGATGGTTGCAGAGGTGCCTTGTATATATCACGAAAATGATTGATACCCTTCCATGCAAGTTGTGAGAAGGTAGAAGTAGTGGTACCATCCTCGTTGTCGAGTTCCCAAATGGTGTTGATGGTATTTCGGCCCTTTGCAAATTGATGGAAGAATTTGGATTTTTCATCACCTACTTTGATCCAAGTTGCACGACTTTTCAGTCTCCAAACTTCATCCCATTTTTGAAGAATCTTTAGGCGATCATATTCCAGCTTAATAAGTTGTGATTTCTCATCTTCTATCGCAAAACCTCCCGCAATAGAGCATTCCAGTCTGTGGATGTCCTGTTCAATTTTTGTGAGCTCTAGTTCCTCCATTATTTTCTTATTCTTAGCCCAAGTAATTGACTCATTTTTAACAGAGAGGAGTCTATGTGCAAATATGGAGGATAGTGAGTGAAGGATTTTTGGTGGAGGGAGTCTCCACTAAGTATTCACTAAATTGATGTAGTCTAAATCTTGTAGCCACACAAAGCAGAATTTGAATGGTGTAGCTAGCTTGTTGAAGGCCCCAATGATTTCCAGGTAAATCGGAGTGGTCTAAGATACCACCAAAGCCGATCCATTGTCTGAACGATCCGAGAGTGTGTAGTAAGCCTTCCTTAATAAGGAATCGGTCAAGCCTGCGAGCAACCATATCGATCCCAATGCGCATGTTGTGCTGGGTTAGAGAAGAAGTGGTTATGAGGGGATCCACCAGTTGATAGGAAGAGAGAAGGTGTCTAAAGAAATCAGAGAGTGGATTCGCATGTGAATTAGGTCCCCAAGACTCGGAGATCCCAAGGGAGAAATTCAAGTCACCAGCCAATATAATATTGTCAGAACATAGCACCGATGAATTCATAAGAGAGGTCTAGAATTTTTTCCTGTTAGTGCAGGGGCCATAGGCGTTGATAATACAAAATTGTAGGCCAAGAGCTTCTGAGAAAATATCCATCCCCAGTGTGCATTCCCTCCCCCAAACATTAAGAATTTTTATATGTTGGGGGTTGATACAAAGGGCCAGTCCACCCGAGAGTCCATTAGCATCAATGGCATGGATGGTCCAGGAATGGAGGAGGGGAGCAAGTGATTGAATGACAAGTTATGAAGTACCATGAGTTTCTTTGAGGAGGATGATGTCTGCAAAGGAAGTAGTGAAGAGGCACCTAAGAGCAAGGCACTTTGTTGGGCTGGCAAGCCCACGGAAATTGAAAGAGAGACAAATCATTGAGAAACGAGGAGAGGGGATTGTCTTTCTCTAAGGATCCCATCAATGGTGATTTGAGTGCCAGAGGCAACTTCAATACCAGCCTGAAGGATGGCCTTCGAAATGTGTGAGTGTTGGTCGCGAGTGCACTTGTGTTTAGTATAAGGGGGGCCAGGATGAGGTCCAAAACCAGGCGAAGTGTAATTTCGAGGGCGAAAATTGTAGGAATGTGTGGAAGAGGTTTCAGATGGTTCAATAGTAAGTGTTGGGATGGGAGGTGTAAGAGGGAGAGTAGGAGGTGTAGGGGGAAGTGTAGAAGGTGCAAGTGAAGAGGTGGGAGGAGGTGATGGAGAAAGGTTAGGTATGGAAGGGGGGGTGGGGGGGAACAGGAGAGGAGAGGAGGATGGGGGGGAAATAATGGAAGAGGTAGAGAATCCAACCAGAGAGGGCTTCATGCATTGAATACATGCAATATAAAAAAAAAAAAGATAAAAATGTGAAAGGAGGTGAAGAGGGAGTACTAGCATCCATAGGGAGTCCAGTAAGTGTAGCAGCAGTCATAAATCAAGTGACCCTGTTAGGGGAAGCTACTTCCGCCTGAGATATGTCTGCCTGTGAGGAGGGAACAGGAGTCGAGAGGAAACCAAAGAGTTGTGCCTGTCGCTGCAGTGATACCGATACCGGTTCTATATGATGTGAACCTCCCAATGAGTGGGTACCTGATGCCTGTCTATTTAATGGAAAATATTTAAATACATGTACAACCTTGTGACAGTGATGACAGCGGAATGGAACCCCTTCATAATCTAGTAACTATGTCTGCGTATAATTGCACCATCGAATATTAAAGGATTCTTCAAGTCCTTCCCTGGTATCCAAATGAACCAGAATGCGGGCAAAGGCCATCTTGCCTGAGTCAATATATGAGCGATCATGGTCCAGATATGTGCCCAGAAGATTACCAATATCCCTGAAGATTTGTTCATTCCATAAATGTAGCGGAAGACCAAGTAGATGAACCCAAATAGGTCTCGTTCCCAACGGTTCACGTTCAGGATCGAATAAGGGGCTCCAATGCTTCACAAGCACAGGAGCCATCTCAAAGTGTCAGTATTGCGATAATACCAGATCAATAGGGTCTCTGGTAGTGAAGAAAAGGGCAAACCATCCCTTAGTAAGTCTATGAATGGTAGGGAGCTCATGTAAAATACCACCCCAAATCTCTTGAAACCATTATTTCAGTATTTTAACCCCATAGTTTCGGCCATGAACACGACCCACCACTACTTTATCCATGGTGCCCAAAATATCTGTCATCTAAACTCTAGCATCGAGGGTGAGGAGGCTACCATGCTTACAATACGGCACACATTTCGTGCGACGGGGGGCATGAGGGGGGAGCCTAGGAGGTAAGGATGCCGAGGCGATAAGCGGAGGAGCCGATGAAGAGTCGGGAGGGGGATGAGGGGAGTCGGGTGGGGGAATGATAAAACAGTCGGATGGATGGCGAGGGGTGGTAGTAGCAGGGCCAAGAGTGGTATTGGGGTGATGAGAGGGTTGGGTAGAGAGCGAGGGGGGAGGTGTGAGGGGGAGATGAGGTAGAGGGAAGCGAAGGAACCAGAGCGAGCGTGCAGGGGTGTAATATTCCAAAACTTTCCTACAACAAATTGGAATATTAAAGTTTGCTAATTTCACTTAGGAGTTGAATAATTGGGTGAGGATGCCCCTACATAATAAAAACAAGGATAAAATCCATCTTAGTATGAAAGGGGATCATCATTGGAGTTGGATTTCACACCCTCATGTGTGAAAGAGGACATTTGCAAGAAGACAAGGTCAAGTTTGACCAAGTCAAACAGCGCAGAGGTAGGAGGTGGAGAGCATCTTGTGGGATAGCGCAGTGAAAGAGGAGGGGAGTTTCCTTAATGGAGGAAACCCTAAAGAGTGGGACCCATGGAGAGGGAGCTCTCATTTGTTTAAAAGGATGGCAAGGCAGCCATTGTTACTCATGCATATGATTATAGATTTATTGTCTGCTTAGACTATTTGCAGTCTCCGGTTGTTTAGCTAAGTTGCAGTGTTGTTTAGCACGAGGGATTCCTATTTAGGATTCATTCTCCTTATTGAGAGGCCTCTTGAGGGATTTCACTTCATTTCTCCACATCTAGGCTCAAGGCCAAAGTCATTCCTTCAGCTACATCGTTATTTATGCTCAAGTATAACGTTGTGTTTCAGGGTGCTGCAGTGGAGGTTCCACAACACCATTCCTTGGCTTGTTTTTCAGAGGAGGGAGCCTTCTTTCCTTTGGGAGATGAGTAAGGAAGGATTCAGAGCTCATTTAATATCTTGGCACTTGGCCAACACTTTCTATTCCACCTACAGCGCATTTTCCCTCAGTATCTGTGTTATTTTCAGTATGCATCTACAATGAGGGTTTGCAGTGTTGATTGGAGGGTGAGATCTTCAGTGATAGGATCAACCTTTCACTTGGAAGATCCATTGGAGGAGGTCTTATCATCAGATGCATCATCTTCAGTCTTCTCCATCCAGTTCCATTTTCTTAGTTGCAGTTGCTACCCTGCAACTCCGGCATTTTTCCAATTTTGTATATTTCAGCCAATCCTTCTAAGGATTGTTGTATGATTGTTTTCAGGGGTTGAGAGCTTGTTTCCCCTCAGTTCTTGAGCCATAAATTGTTATATATTTCTTTTATTATTCAGTATGACTCATTGTTTCTTATAAACTGCGTCCTCTTAGCCGGCAGAAATTCCTATGTAGCAGTGTTTAGCTATTTTCATGTACATGTCCCTTTGACGCTGCATTGCTTTGCTTGAGTGACTCTTTCCTCAAGGATTTGTATACCATTGCTGCTATAATATACATTTTTTGGCTATCTGCATATTCATGTTCCTAGACTTATAAAAATAACGTTGTTATTCCATTGTATGTTCATACATTCTTGCAGTCCCTCCATCGGGCACTTTTTCAAGACAACTAGGTGTGGGAGACTTGTTTAGCCCACCTAGAGGGATTTCTTTTGAGCCTCCTCTTGGATTTCGGTCTTAGATATCCTGTAGCAGCCATTCCTGGAAAATGTGTTTTCTAGTCATGCCTTGCTAGCAGATCCCATTTTGGGATATTACAGTGGTATCAGAGCATCTTTCTTGGCTCAGCCTATGAGTTCCAACCTAAGAAGGTAGAAGAAGATCAGAATGATGAAGAAGATGAGATTAATCTCATCAGTTTTTAGAACTAAGAAGAGCCTCTCCAAAGAGGAGGAGCAAAAAGAAGAGGAAGGACCATGCACTTCCTATTCTCATGAAGAAGAAGAAGACAAGCATGAAGGATACTTGGATCATTAGATTCTAAGTGATTACCTTGTTGAGTTCAAATCTCAACCTAAAGCCTTCAAGGAGACTCTAGCTTTCCCACCATTCATCCAGTTGAAGGAAGAGAAGAGACCATGCAACAAAAGAGAAATCAGAGGCAACAGATTTTTGTTGTCAACATTTGATGGGTCATCTACAGCAAGAGCGTGGGTGAGGAAGTTGGAAGCATTTTTCCTGCTACATCCTGTAGTGGAGAAAGAGGCTGTTGAGATCTCAGCGCTGCACCTAGAAGGTGAAGCCCACATTTTTTGGTTCAGCCAATTGAGCCATGCAAGAGTGTCTACTCTTGCTAATTTTTCTCAAGAGCTGATCAAGAAGTTTCCCAATAGAAGAACAGAAGAGGAGCATCCCTCACCACCACTTGAGGAGTTTGGTCCTAACGCTGTCACACACATGGAGGAGAAGTCACATGCATCAATAGTTGGGGCAGCCAACACATTGGAGGAAGGAAATCTTGCAGCCCTACAAGAGGTTCCCAAATCTCCTCAAGGTATGAAAATATTTCCACTATCTATTGTTGCAGCAAATCCTTTTGAAAGTTGTGGAAATTTTCTTTTGCATGACCAAGGAACTAATCCCATTGCTGATCTAGAGCAACATGTTTGCACTGCGCTATGCAAGTGGTTCAAGGAGGAGATGAACCATCATCCTCATGCACCTGTGTTGAGTTGCACACAATCCGTGAGGTTGGGGTGTGAACTTTTGGAGGATGAAACAAACCATGACACTCTTATGGAACACCATGAAACCATCCTGAAGTTGGAGTATGAGATAGCCATTACATCCTTGGAGAGATTAACAACGCTGTCAAACAATGGTGGAAAGGTGATGTTATCTTCATCATATTTGGATCCTTGTGGATTCAACATAGCCATGGGTGAGAGATCTTCTCTAGGAGGTCTCCGAAGAGCTGCATTTCAAGCTTTCATGAAATGCAAAGAGAGAAGGTTGGTTTGGAAGGATGGTAGCCCTCATAAGAGGAGTACCAAGGGGAAGAGAAGAAAAATACATCCACAATTGATTGAGTGGATGTGGTCGATGAGCAAGGAGCTGGGAGGCTACTTGAAAATATATGACACTGGGTAGCAAGAGGCTTGGCTTCATTGGCTCCTCTTGAAGGTGATTGGCCATCACTTGGCATGTCCTCTTCCTAAGAGGATGGGGATGGAGAAGAGGTGGCAGGATGCTTACATCATTGGGTAGCATGGAGTATGGATGCATGATTTTGATGTGGCATTCATTGTGTCCTCATCACATGAGTTGTATGATGGGATCATAAGGAGGCAGCAAGAACTTTGGTTGCTTGATGTGTGCTTGAGAGAGCAAGGGAAAAATTGTTCTCACAAGTTATATGATGTTGCAGGAGTAGAAGAGGGCACTCTCATGGTGCAAAGGGGCTACTCCTTAGCCTTGGATGATTTGGAAGCACTTCCATCTTGGGAGGTATTCAATATTTGCAGCAGCATTACTAGAGGAGTCTTTGACAAGGAGCATGTCAAAGAACAAAGCTTTGTATTGACAGGGGCCTATTTGCATGAGCTCACAGTGTTGTCACTTTGCAGTAGGGATTTATGGATGGAGTGTCCCCAGGATAAATTCACATTCGATGCACTTGGTGAACAAGGAGGAGGTGAGAATGATAGAGTAGTGGATAGAGACATCTATCACTATGACATATTCTTCTTGACTTGGATTTCCAAGCATGAGAAGGATGATTTTCTTGCAGCACATGGTTCATTCCTCTTCATAGCATGCCAAGACACTATGGAGGACTCACTCATGGATCCATGTACCATCTTACTTCCGGCATATGGTAAGAATTTTTTTTTTACATGTATTGACTTCCATACTCTTACCATTACTATGCAATGCATTGCTCCACAAAAGGGCAAGCTTTTCACTTTTCTCCATGATCTAAGTTGGGCCAAACTATATGATGGAGGCAACCATATTTTATGTGGCCTTGGGAAAATGTTTTATCATCACATTTATGTTCAGTTGTTTCACCCAAACATTTACCATATGAAGACATGCATGATTGACCATGTAAAAAGAAACATTTTTCCTTGTACTTTTCTGAAGCAGCAGTTTGTAAAACAATGTTGTACATACCTAGGAGACTGTTGGTATCCTCAAGCACCACATGAAGCCATCAGTATTTCCTTCATTTTTGTACTTATCATGTCTTCATTTGCTGATATTGTTTCTATTCTTGTTGAGAGCATGATTGGGAGATTGACACAAGAGTTGGGTCTGTCCTTGAGGGGAGAGAATTCCCACATTTTCTGCACTACATGTTCTAATGGGAGCATGGGAGGAGATATGGCCACCATAGCCACATATTTTTTCTCTTTTAGGGTGGACCATGAGTTTGATAGCCATCCATTTTATAAACATGGGCAAGTATTTGATCATGTATTGTTGACACATTCAGCCATTTACTATTCATTAGTAGATGTGATGATTTCTGTATATTACTTGCCATACTATTTTCTGAAGTTGCAGTGGATGAGACTACGTTGTGTCCTCTTGAGATATTGTTTGTATCATGCATCACCATGCAAACTTCTCATTAGGATTTTCTATGATGATCATGTCCTATTCATCATGGGTGACATACTTTGGGCCAGCTTGTTCTTCAATGTTGGAGGGGAGATCCTTGGAGGATTGTTCTTCACTTTGCCACTTGAGGGCAATACCATTGCAGCCCAAGATCAGCACACACTCTACACTTATCACAAATGGAGAGGAGGACAGTGTGGGGTAGGCTATGATGCTTACCATATTTAGATTTTCAACCCACCTTTATCTCTGAAGCTTGAGGTGGAAGGAGATTTTCAGGAGTTGCCATATTGGGAGGTGACTCATTTTGTTTGGATGATTTCTTGGGGATGGAGGACCCATTTGGGGAATATTTTTTCCCAACCATTTTCAGTCTCCATGCCTTGGGGGAAACTTCTCAGTTCAATCCTTGCAGTTTTTTGAGGACAAGCAACATTTGGGAGGGAAAAACTGTAATATTCCAAAATTTGCCTACAACAAATTGGAATATTAAAGTTTGCTAATTTCACTTAGGAGTTGAATAATTGGGTGAGGATGCCCCTACATAATAAAAAAAAGGATAAAATCCCTCTTATTATGAAAGGGTATCATCAGTGGAGTTGGATTTCACACCCTCGTGTGAAAGAGGACATTTGCAAGAAGACAAGGTCAAGTTTGACCAAGTCAAACAGCGCAGAGGTAGGAGGTGGAGAGCATCTTGTGGGACAGTACAGTGAAAGAGGAGGGAAATTTACTTAATGGAGGAAACCCTAAAAAGTGGGACCCATGGAGAGGGAGCTCTCATTTTTTTAAAAGGAGGGAAAGGTAGCCATTGTTACTCATGCATATGATTATAGATTTATTGTCTGTTTAGACTATTTGCAGTCTCCGGCTGTTTAGCTGAGTTACAGTGTTGTTTAGCACGAGGGATTCCTGTTTAGGATTCCTTCTCCTTCTTGAGAGGCCTCTTGAGGGATTTCACTTCATTTCTCCACATCTAGGCTCAAGGCCAAAGCCATTCCTTTAGCTACAACATTATTTCTGCTCAAGTATAACATTATGTTGCAGGGTGTTGCAGTGGAGGTTCCACAACGCCATTCCTTGGATTTTTTTTCAGAGGAGAGAGCATTCTTTCCTTTGGGAGATGAGTAAGGAAGGATTCAGAGCTCATTTCAGATCTTATCACTTGGCCAACACTTTCTATTCCACCTACAGCGCATTTTCCCTCAATATCTGCGTTATTTTCAGTATGCATCTGTAGTGAGGGTTTGCAGTGTTGATTGGAGGGTGAGATCTTCAGTGATAGGATCATAATTTCACTTGGAAGATCCATTGGAGGAGTTCTTGTCATCATATGCAGCATCTTTAGTCTTCTCCATCCAGTTCCATTTTCTGAGTTGCAGCTGCTACCCTGCAACTCTAGCATTTTTCCAATTTTGTATATTTCAGCCAATCCTTCTAAGGATTGTTGTATGATTGTTTTCAGGGGTTGAGAGCTTGCTCCCCCTCATTTCTTGAGCCATAAATTGTTATATATTTCTGTTATTATTTAGTATGATGCAGTGTCTCTTATAAACTGCGTCCTCTTAGCCGGCAAAAATTCCTGTGTAGCGGTGTTCATGTACATGTCCCTTTGAGGTTGCATTGCTTTGCTTGAGTGACTCTTTCCTCAAGTATTTGTATACCATTGCTGCTATAATATAAATTTTTTGGCTATCTTCATCTTCATGTTCCCAGGCTTATAAAAATAACACTGTTATTCCATTATATGTTCATACATTGTTGCAGCCCCTCCATCGGGCACTTTTTCAAGACAAATAGGTGTGGGAGACCTGTTTAACCCACCTAGAGGGATTTATTTTGAGCCTCCTCTTGGATTTTGGTCTTATATACATTGATCTAAAGGATCTAGGTCTTGGTTCCAGATCCTATAGCAGCCATTCCTGGAAAATGCATTTTCCAATCATGCCTTGCTAGCAGATCCCATTTTGGGACATTACAAGGGGTAGGTGAAAGAGGGAGCAGCCAATAAGAGATGGAGGGTCTACGAGAGGAAGGCTAGTGTTGCAAGGGATGAAGGACGGAGGTCTGAAGAGGATATGAGATCCAGATCTGCAGCCAAGAGAATAGCGAGGGAGTTGGGGGAGAGTTCAGGGACCAGAAAAGAGTCGAGGGTAGGGAAGGTATGTATTGGGGAGGATGTAGATGGTGTGGACCCTGAGAAAGTAGGACAAGTAAATGGAGAGGATGCAGGGTGAGTGACATACATACTAGATGAAAAACGGTGTGCAAGGGTCAAAATTTCCACCTGGGCAAATGGGTCCTCCGAATAATCGACCAACTGTTCATTCTGGGCCCCCTCCATTGAAATCCCCAATAAAAAAACCATTAATTCCAGAGTGCAACCATCAGTTAGAGCAGAAACGGTCACGGGAAAGCTGCAATACTGGTATTGGACAGTAAAGAGGTCACCGAAGGCAACTACTATGGGAGGTCACGATTGACAAAACTCTGACAGTTGCAGTGTTCCAATGTTGGAATGGGCCAAGAGAATCGCGAGTGCTCCGTCAAAGGCTGAAAGGCGTGGGAGAAGGTTCAAACAAGAAGCCAGCCAGAAGATGGATATTCGGAAAGTGCGCCACAATTATTGCATAGTGGCCCCATATAATATCGAATACTACGAACCCCATGGAGAGCCGCCATTGGTCGTTGTAATTGCACTATGGTCTCTGCCATGCTAAGTCATGGTAGAGTTCAGAATAGGTATCAGTGAAACCCTAGTTTCCGCCATTAGAGTTCCTTGCAGCTCCGCTCCTGATTCCTCCACACCATATAATTTGATTATTTTAACCAAGCATGTTATTTTTCTACTTTATCACAACCTTATGTACATTTAGTCAAATTAAAAACATGCCATCAAAGCAACACCACTAATTCCCAACAATCATGGTCTTGAAATAGAGGTGTTAAAGGTCATTTTAAGTTATTTGGCATATTATGCCTTTAAAAGGAAAGGGTGATAATAGAGATTTTTTCCTTAGAGGGTGCTTATAGTGTTTATACCTTCATATTCAACTTTATATTTTGGTGTTATAATGTTTCTCGAGTCATTGTTATGATTTTTATATAAATATATTGATTAATTATTTTATTTGGGCGGGGGAGGAGGGGTGGAGGAATTATGTGAATTTAACTTCCTACTCACTGATGACAATGATTGTTCTCATGTTCAAACTTTTGAATTAGGTTGGTTCATTTTATGGAATTTTGAAAGAAACTATAAATCAAGGGGTTAATTTTGGATCTTACATTTCTAGAAGACAACATAACAAATTATTTGACAATCACACATTTTACATTGGTAAAACTTATGTAATTTGAGTCATTCTCAAAAAAATTGTATCATGTTGCTAATAAAATATGGGAGCATGTTTTTTCAAAAACTTTATTAACCATTATAAATCATATAATGATTTCATGGATAGGCTATCCAAAAATGTATTGCCTGCTTTCGACATTTTCCTTCATATATGCTTTGTGGGTCTTCATCCTAAAACGTGGTTGTAATTGCTTAGGAGGAGGATAATGTGCTAACTTTTTTCCCTTTTTTAAACAGATAGGAAAATAACAACAAAGAAAATTGCTCCTATAAAGTCAAAATCTGGTGAGATTTACTTTCTTTTTTTTAATAAATTGTCCATGTCAGAGCTATGGATTTCTTAATTTAGGTTTGAGAATGGTTTTAAAAGTTTCAAAATCATTCTATAACATCATAATCTACAAATTTGATAGGTTTCATACCGAAATTTTCCAAAACTTTATCACCAAGTTCAAACCAAGCCAAAACTCTTGTGAGGCCTATGTTGAGGTAGTGGAACATTGTTCTTAATTATATAGCAGTGAAAAATAACCTCACTTGATTTTCCATTATGTAAGATACTTATCATAAATTTTAGATTCAAATTAAACATCATATGTGATTTAACCTGAGATCTCATCTCAAGTTGTCTTTATAGAAGTGGTAAACTTAACATGGCTTTTTTTGCTATTTTTTACGTTATTTATGCGACCGAGAGCACATTCCCCACTTTAAGGACCCTTAATAAGAAATTTATCAAAATATCATGCGCCACTTTAAGGATCCCTGATATGAAATTTTCTAAAACATATTGGTATTCTACTTCCCATTTATCACAACCTGGAAATCAAATAATATTTCCATTTCCAAAAAGGCCATTATAGTCATTTTTTCCCCTCATAATTCATGTCTTTCAATAAAATGATATTTACCTAAATGTTAATCAACATTGGATTGTAGACCACCTGTGTGTCAGAAATATTCATGAAGTTGTATTATGTTGTTAGTTTGAATAGTTTCTAGTCCTTCATGAGTGCTTTAAAATACCAATTACATAGTATGACATGGAAACTGCACCTTCTTGGCACTTGCTCACTATATGATGGACAATTGATAATGTAGGTTGGATAATGTAGTCATTTTCAACTTTTCTTCAATCATGCAAATGTGTTTCCATGATTTTTTACTATGTGTGGGGGCCCTATAATTTATAACATGGGAAAGAATAAACGATAGAGGACAACATCAAATCAATTTGGAATCTAGGACCTAGCCTTCCTAGACTCAGAGAGGGATCTCTCTATTCATGATTTAATTTTACCTAAATATTATGAATGTTGATGTTAGGCTAGTTACAGTGATGGTAAGAATTGGTTGTTTTGATTGATTTTTTTGGTTGGATGATTAGGTCTGCAGGAGCTAATCCATTGCGCTATGCAGTCAAATAGGCACTAGTTTTGTTGCATCAAAAGTTCAAAAGCATCACAGGGCAAGCTAACTTTGTGTGCTGGATCTCAAAGCTGCAGGGATTGTGAGGTGAAAGAAGCAGTGAATTTGCAGTAATGGTTAAAAATAAATTAAGAATTTCTTAACTAGACTTCATGAAGAAAACATTGAGATTGTAATCACAAACATAATTAAGGTGCTCCAACAGCAAATTTTAATCTAAAATTTCTGTTTTACAATCGGTTTTCGGTCGCCTCTGCTGGATCATTAAAGATGATGCGATGTTGGCACTTATAATCAATCGGTGGTTGTGCTGATGTGTCCACCATGCCTTTTCAATATTAGTACATGCAAAATTTTCCCCACTTTTTCTTGCCCGGAATTCTCATACTTATGACCCATAAGTACACTTCATCCACCTCTATATATTTTTTGAAAGTGGGCCCGGTGAGTAAAACGTGTTTTAGCTCATGTTGAATAAAGATGTCATTGCTTAAGAGATCCAAGACAACTTTCCCGGTCAAATTTCCTTTGATGTTGGAAAATTTGGTGATATCCTTAGTTGTTTCTCTGAGCTTGTTTCACTTTGTGCAGCGGAGAATGGGATGAAAGAATAAGGGAACATAGAGGGGGATTTGTCGCAGATCAGTACTATGGAGGGGATATAATTGAAGGGGACTGTGAGCAGAGTTGAAAGAAAACCCTGCTATTGAACTACAGAGAACTGATAATTTCTCTTTGATGGATAAAGTCTCTTCTTCAACTGTGTTTCTTCGTAATTTTCCTGCAAATTCGAAACTTGCAACAAATTTACAGTAATAACAAATTAAACCCTGTTATTATGTTGAATTTGAGCTTTAAACTATGATTTGGTGGTCGTTGATTAGGTGCAGGCCCCTTGAATAATAGTCTAGTCATTCATGGCACAACGGCTTCTTGGCAAGAGGTGATGTGATTGGGTGAAGTGAGTAGGAGAGAGCAGACATGGTGCCAATGGTACAGACAACAGTAAAAAGGCACGTCGATTTGGTAAACAACAAGGAACAGCTTTTCAAAGGGGGATGAAAGCGGTCAGCAGTCTCGGAATGGGGGGTGCGAAATATTGTGGGGGCGCCACATAGCCGAGTCGGCGGTGATGGATACCGCCCAGTTTGGACCATCAGATGTGGGATGATGCGCAGGGGTTATGGAGAGGTGAGGGATAGTTAGCGAGGTATGAGTGGATGGTGGGGTCGGAAGGATCCAATCAGCAATCAAACAATACTGCAGATCACAGATTTTATGATTTAACTTAACAATAAACTTATAAATTGTCGATTGTGATATGTGATGACGCTATCTCATCGCAACATCCCAACCTAAAACTCATCGTAAATCTGCATTTTGCAAATTTAATTCTTTATCGTTGACTGTTATATCATATCGTATGCGATGTGCGATGGGCGATGGGGAAAAGGTGGTGTAGTAGGGAAAGTTGGGTCCCTTTAATGTCGCATCGGAAGATTTATGGAGTGGCAAATGAATTGGCAAGGAATATTTGTGAAATGCCGACTGTGAAAAGGCAAGGAAGGGGTCCCACCAATATCGCCTCGGGAATTTTGTGAAATAGCAAATGAATTGGCAAGGAATATTTGTGAAATGCCGATGCGAATTGCGATTTGGGACTTGGCAAGACTTGTATAGGACTTAGGATAAAATTTGGACATAAGGTATTCCTCAAATGATTTTGAAATCCAAAATTTTTAAAACATAACTCCCTTTCCACCTTTTGAGTGTAAACACCCTATATTTTAATCTTCTTCCATCATAGAAAAATGAGATTTTGATGTTGTACCTGGTGGAATAAATTTCACATTTTCCTTTCATTTTTTTTCCTTAACCTTTCTACCTCCTACCCAAACTACTCATCTAACATTTTTTATTATTTTGTAGGGTGCACGTAGACTTGCAGACCCTGAAACATTTTCCTTTTGAATTCTAACCTAACCCCTATCCCTTATTTCTCCTATTGGATCAGATTAAGCTGTTGAACCAATGTCATTTTCTACCTATCTACTGATAAGCCAACATTAAATATTTTGGAAAATATTCATTTTCTAACCTATCAACAAAAATTCAAAATTGTACAATCATGTTTAAATTTTATGATTGAACAAATTTTTCTAAAGAGTAGTGGCATTTTGATTTGCAACACTTTCAGAACTATTCACTTTTATGGGGCTTTCTTTTCCTTTTTACACCCTCCTTTTCTTCTTCTTTTTATTTATTTTTTCTATTCTTTGGAAATGCTTTGAATATTGAAATATATATACAATATGAAAATATGCAACGAAGAAATATTTAGTCACCTTATGATACTGTAAATTACAGGACTCTAACAGTGGCTCCAGCTGGGGATGGCACCTCTTCTTAAGGAAGTGTCAAGAACACCAAGACCATTAGCCTTGTATACTCCTTCTACAATGGTTTCCATGAATCTTCTCTTGCTGCTTTTATGAATCTATTTTGCTATTCTTTTAGCACAAAAAGGTAGCCTTAAAAATAATCTGAACCAAAAATTGTGGTATTTACAATGGGGTGGAAATTTCTCTGTATTTAGGAGATCTAATGCTTCAACATCCTGCCATTGATAGGACTTCTAGGCAACTCAGTTCCATCCATCTCTTGCAGAAAAAATGCATCATTTCCCCTGAACGAATGAAAAATGTATGGGTCCTTCCACAGGTTGTCAAATTTGCCATGTTTACCTTTATCTTCTCATCTGTAATCCCATCTTAGTACTTTATCTTCGATATTGTATTCGTTTTCCTTTGTTCTTTTGTCAAATATATTCTTCATATTTTCTTGTAAAACCTGAGTTCTGTTGTAAACTTCTTCTCTGGACAGTCGTAGCTGAATGGTCTGGTTTATCGTTATTTTTACATCTTTCTCTTCATCTTGTACCTCTTGAATGATTTTCATGGCTAGCAATCCTAATGATGTTGGGAAATCTACAACCATCCCATAGACCAACTGGTATGGTGACATGCCAATTGATTTCTTAGTTGTCAACCTGTCAGCCCACAATGCATGCACCAATTTGTTATGTCAGGACTTCTTGTTGTCTTCTAGCAGCTTCTTGATAATGTTAACCAAACTCTTATTGGAGTATTTAGCTAGTCCATTACCTTGAGGGTAACAGGTTGTTGAATGTCACAAGGAGATGTGGTATTTGTGACAAAAATCCACCATTTTCTTGGACTTAAAAGCAGCAGTGTTATCTATGATGATTTTTCTAGAACAACTAAATATAGACAGGATATTGGCTTCAAGGAATTTGATAATCACTGAATCAGTAGCAGTCCTAGAGGGGATGGCTTCTATCCATTTAATAAAATAGTATGTGGCAGTTAGGATCCATCTATGTTGGGCAGAGGATGAGGGGTGAATTTCCCCAATGAATTCTAAACCCCGTCGTTGAAAATGAGACTCAACAGAAATTGGGTGTAAGGGAAAAGGCAGCAACTTTCTTTTCCCTTCAAAAATTTGACATTTGTGACGGGTAGCTACCATTTTGTGGATATCTGGGAATAGAGTGGGGCGAATAGAAACCAGCTCTAAGGATCTTGTTAGCAGTGGTTTTCCAGTAAATATGGCCTCCACATTCTCCTTCGTGGAATTCCTCCATAACCCTATCTGCATCTTCCTTAAGCAAACATTTAAGCAATATGCCCCCAGAATCTTTCCAGTACAAGGCATTTTCTAGGATGCAGAATTTGACAGCTTTCAATTTTAAGAATCTAGCCTTAGTTTTGGACAAACCAGGAGGAGAATTTAAATGAAATAGAACATATAATATATCTGCGTATCAGGGAGAGTTTAAGAATGCTTCCTCAATAAGTGGAGTCATCAGATCCTCTTGTTCATCCAGTGAATGGATCATGTTGATATCTAGTGCTTGAAAATTGGTTTCAGCCATCAATTTGGCTAATCCCTGTCCCTTGATCAGTTTGGTGGGCCTAATCTCTAAATCATATTCCAAGATTACAGCAATCCATTTTCCTCTTTTTCCATCAGGATTATGCGTTAGGATGTCCTTGACAACTGTGTTGGGCATAAATGCAATGATATGTGAATGTAGGACATAAAACCTGAAATCCTTCAGTTCTTTGACCAAAGAAAAGGCATGTTTTTCCATGATATTATACTTTAAAGGTGAATCTCTCAAAGCTTGGTTGAAAAATGCTATGGGTTGTTCATGTCTGCAGCAATACAGCAGCAATAGTGTGTTCTAATGCAAAGGAAAAAAATGATGAAATCCTGGGTAAAATCTGGGCTGATCAAAACTGGTGCTTTGGTGAGTGCCTACTTTACCAAGTTAAAGGATTGTTTAGCCTCCATGCTCCACTTAACTCCTGAATCTCTTTTGAGCATGTTGGTGATATTTCTTAGAAGTTTGCAAGGTTTGGCATAAACATTCGCAAAAAAATTATCTTACTAATGAAAGATTGAAGCTCTTTGATGTTACTGGGATGACTGATTTGAAGTATACCCTCAATCTAGCTAGGATCAATTTTGATTCCCTATTTATATATAATGTGGCCTAGAAGCTTCCCTTCTTCAAGACCAATAAATATTTCTTGGGTTTAGAGATACTCTAAACCTTCTGCATTTTTCAAAAACTCTTCTTAAGTGGGTCAAATGTTCTTCATCAGTTTACGAATACACTATAATATCATCAAGGTAGATCACAATGAAAAGACTAATTTCTTCTAAAAAATCAATGTCCATTGCTCTCTGGAAAGTGGCACCAGCATTAATTAGTCCAAAATTCATTTTCACATACATGAAGGTCCCCAAAGGAGTAGTAAAAGTTTTTTTGTGTTGATCATCAAGATGCACCAGCACTTGATTATACCCTGAAAAACCATCTAGCAAAGAGATCCTTCTGGAACCCACTACCCTTTGCAATATGTGGTCCATATTTGGTAGAGGGTAGTTGCCTTCAAGTCATACCTTGTTCATATTTTTGAAGTCAATGCAAAGTCTGATCTCACCTGTTTTCTTTCTTACAAGCACAATATTGGAAACCCATTCAGGGTATCTAATTGGGACTATTATTTTGGCATCATACATTTTCTTGATCTCCTTCTCAACCAAGGGAATTAGGACAGGATTTATCCTGCACAATTTCTGTTTGAAAGGCTTCTGGTTCTCCTTCACTGGAATCTTGTGCTGGATAATATTAGTATCATAAGATTTCAGGTCTTCATAGCTCCAAGCAAAGACATCAATGAACTCCTTAAACAAATAAATGTATTTCCGTTTTGTGGACATTGGCAGTGTATTTGATAACTTTATCATCTTGGGATTATGCTCACTGCCTAGATTGCACTCCTCAATGTTCGCTTCTGTAGGTTCCATCTTCAGTTTTTTGGCCACATCCTTGAAATCAAACAGTCCTTCCAAAGGAACAAGTCCTCTAGGCACGATGTTATCTTTGAATTGGAGTACTTCAAACTCCTATTTTTCTGGATCTTTATGTATCTTTGTTCCCTGTAAATATTCATTTGCTAAAATATTAATACCATAATTATGAGGAGGTTCATCCCTACACATTTGTTCTTCAGTGAGACAATCTTCTTCACAATCTAGGTCCAAGCTGGAATCTTCAAACTCACCTTTAGATTGCAGTAAATTTTCAATATGTTTTCACTTCCAAAGACTTGCCAGTATCTCATATTATCAAGGACTGTTGGGCGGTGTTTAATCTGCACTGTATATTTCTTGCTCGGATGAGGTAATTGACAATTTCTTGCTGCAAATGCTAAACCATTGGCAAGGAAATTTTGATTTCTTGGGACTGCGGCAAGGTCATATTCTTCAAAAAAAATTAGGACGTCAAGGGCAGTGTTCCTGTATGGTCTCAATCGAGGATGTTTGGCTGAGTATTCTCCTTTGATTTGTCTAATAACTAGCTCAGAGTCCCCATGGACAGAAATTCTCTTAGCTCCTAATCTTTTCAATAGTTGTAAACCCAAAAGGAGGGCCTCATATTCTGTTATATTGTTGGTGCACTGGAAATTTATTTTGTAATAATGACCTTCTATGTGGTTATTTCCAGTATTACAGACCCACACCCATGCTCCCGAACCTGCTTTGCCACAAGAGCCATCAAAACTCATGTTCCAAAAAGGTTCAATTCAAAATTGTGTTGTACAATTTCCATTTGGTCTATTTGTTCTCTATTCTGGTCATTTTCTTCTCCAGCTACTTGTTCATTAATGTTTTCATCGTTGTAAAGAATAAATGAGTCAAGGTCAGAATGAACAGAGTAAAGGGGGTATTTATGTGGTTTTTCTTGACTGCTCACCATGTATTTCATTAAATTTTCTCAATACAATCTTCTTTGTGGGAAAAACACTTGTATGGTAGCATAAGTCATATCCATTTGGAGGGTCCCTTGAAGCTTGGCTCCAAATGAGTGTGATAAAAGCATGTCATATTTAGGAGGGATGTCAGCCACTACTCTATCCATCACTAGACTCTTGGCTGGTATCTGGGCTAAAGTAATACAGAGATCTTTGATGAGGCCTAGGCATTTGACCTTCCTGGAGTCAAATGAGTACAAATCTTTGTAGGGTCTAGTTATCTCAAGGCCCAGTTTCTCCATAACATATTTTGGCATAATATTATGTAATTCACCTGAATCTAACATGGCATTATGGAGAATTTTATCATGAACATTTAGACTGATATAAAATGGGGGAACACCTCCCTCTTGGGATTTACCATCTACTTCTGGCCCAAAAAAAAGTTTAGGTTTATCATCATTCAGATTGACAGTGTCAGTAATTTCTCCTATGTTCAACACCTTTAGGACCTGGGACCTATTTGCATCCTTGTTTACCAATTTAGTGAGAGGAATTGAGATTTTTATTTTAGAAACTTCATTCTCAATGCTGAATGGTGTCTGAATTTTTGGCAGATTTGTACAATCAATCCTCTCAGACACTATTTTAGCAGCAACTTCAGATTGTTGACTTATGGTAGGGGTATCAGCTTGAATATTTTTGGTAGGGTTGATAACTAGTTTACTAGTGTTGCTTTCTATATCATTCTTTCCTGGGATGTTAGCAGTTTACTTTGAAGTTTCTGTTGTTTTCTTGGGCTCAGTTTCTGGGGCTTTTTTAGCATAATTTTCAGAACTCTTTTTCTTGGAATTATCATAGTTTTTATTACATCTGAGGTTATATTTTCTATGCACCTCCATGATGTCATTCTCGAATCCTTGTTTATAATCCTCAGACTCTTCAGATTCCACTTCAAATTGAGTTAGAGAAAATAAATCTTGTTCTTCTTCAGTAAGGAAAATGGAATCCTCTTCATTAATTCCCATTATATTAATCTAACTTTCTTCTAATTCTTCGACCACTCCCTCATATTCATCAGCGTAATTCTCTTGGAATGGACGACTAATTTGCTGGAAATGTCCTCTTTGTTCTCTCTGTCTTATTTGAGGGGGGTTTCTTCTAAGTTTTTGGTTTCTATTTTGAGGAGCTGGCTAATTATCCCTAGGGATAGCTTTTTCATTCAGGCTGATCCTCTCCATCATTCTCTCCATAGTCCTCACCAGGTTATCAATCTTAGCATCAGATGTGGAAGTTGTAGGCTCTTCCCTTATAGTGTCTCTCTTCTCATTTTTCATTCTAGCTCTCTTCACAAGCAGGTTGGCTTCTACACTTACTGCACCCCTCTGCATTTCTTCTAATGTAGCAGCATCTCTTTCTCTAAGATGATAAGCCATCTCTAGATGGAAATCATCTAGGAATTTCATTAGGGCTAAGCCTTGTGGGGGTTTCATGTGAGCGGGGAGCGCATTATATACACTGTTAAACCTGGCGTAGTAGTCTTGGACACTCTCTCCCACATTCCTCTTGATGTTTTCATAATCTGACAAGATTTGAAGAGGGTTTTTCTTAACTTCCCATCTATTTATGAATAGCTGGTGCAAGGCAGGGAGGCCATGGAAACTATTTGGAGTCAAGACCTTAAACCATTTTCTTACTTCTCCTCCCAAAATTTGATAAAACATCCTCAACTTGACACTTTCATCATATATCTCTTGATGGTGAAAATAGTCATTCATTTTATCCACATGTTGTTGAGCAGTTGCAGGACAAAATCCATCAAATTGTGGGAATATGGACTGATAATCATGTGGCATAGGCACCACAGGTGGTGGCAGCACCAACAAAGCATACCAGGCTGCCATGATTGGTGGTAGGGGAACCCAAGGGGGGTTGACAAGAGGAGGTGGAGGATTAAATGGAGGAAGGTGGACAGTGGGTGTTTGAGTGGTAGTTTGGGTACTCTGGTGGGAACTATTCAAGGAAGTGGTAGGGGCTGTTGACACACCTGGATGGGTTGGTTGAGGATGAGCAGACTTGGAGATAATAGAGGGATTTGTTGTAGTAATATAAGATAACTCTACAGATTGGTGGAGGTAAGCATCATCGACAGTTGAGGTGAAACCTGCTACCAGATCTTGAAGCAAGTCTAAGTGTTGGAGAAGCTGAAGGACAGCTTGGGTGGATGTCAAGGTTTCCCCAACTGGACTCTGTTGTAGGATAGACGGGTCAAAAATTGTCTGGGTTGTCTAATGTTGATATTTGGTCCTGAATAAGATTTTTTCAAAATGTAAATCGAACTGGATGTCCTGCAAGGTTACAAGGTTTCCAAGGAGGGAACTTGCTCTGTGGAGGGATTTGTCAACAGTTTGACTCTCAGTTCTGGGGGTTTTTCTCAGGATTTTCTCTGGATTGTCAACTATTGCAAGAGGATTTGGGTCAGGATATGATCTGGTAAAGATTCTTCTGGGAGCCAGAATTTAGACCCGAAGCACATACAGGCTGAATATTTGTAATACAGCGGAAAAACCAATCTTTGGAAAATACTTGAATCATACAATGTTTTGACTGGGGTTTCTGAGTTCTAATGAAATGTCAAGATTTTTCAATAATTCCCCCATATGGTCGCCATTATTTTAGGTCCCTATAATTTATAATATTGGCAAGAATAAACGATAGAGGACAACATTAAACCACTTTGGAATCCAAGACCTAGCATTCCTAGACTCGGAGAGGGCTCTCTCTATTTATGATTTAATTTTACCTTAATATTATGAATATTGATGTTAGGTTAGTTACAATGATGGTAATAATTGGTTGTTTTGATTTATTTTGTTGGTTGGATGAGTAGGTCTGCAGGAGCTAATCCATTGGGCTATGGAGTCAAACAGGGGCTAGTTTTTTTGCATCGAAATTTCAAAAACATCACAAGGAAAGCTAATTGTGTGTGTTGGATCTTAAAGCAGCAGGGATTGTGAGGTGAAAGAAGTAGTGAATTTGCAGTAGTGGTTAGAAAACAATTAAGAATTTTTTAACCAGACTTCATGAAGAAAACATTGAGATTGTAATCACAGACAGAATTAAGGTGCTCCAATAGCAAATCTTAATCTAAAATTTATGTTTTACAATCGGTTTAAACTAATATGCAGTGAGGAAAAATAGTGGAAACATTCAACATAGAGAAGAGAATCACATCACCAGACAGACACAACTCAAGTATCCTACAAATGGTTTCTTGCTATTGATGCTCCAGCTTCCAAAAATTACAGTATTCCAATAGTTCTTACAATGCAAGTTTTAACAGGGTCCAATCAACCAACCCTTGATACTGCCAATGTATGCAGTATTTAACTAACAACTACGTTGGTTTCCCTAATCTACTTCAGCAATATTCATTAATTACAATCAAACTAAAATTAGACAAGTGTGTTGAAGAAATCTTCGAATTTTCCATAGTGTTATAAAACAATGGTCGGCATTTCAAATCCCAACGGGGATCCATCTTTGGGACGAGAGTTGAATTGAAGAATAAAAGAAGGACGAAAAGGATAGGGTTTATGTAGTGAAAAAAGTGAGGAAAATAGCCAACAAGAACTTTATTAATTAATTCTATTAAATTATTTAATAAATTATGTTTTAATAAATAAAATAGTTTAATAAATTTCAATAAATTTATTTTATTAACTATAATAAATTTAATCAATTTTAATAAATTAATTTATTATATTTATTCTTAATAAATTTATTTATAAAATTAAAGTTATATATAATAACATTTATTTATTAATTTAATAATAAAAAATTTATTTTAATCCATTCTAATAAATATTTTTAATAAAATTAGATAGTTTAATATATATATATATATATATATATATATATATATATATATATATATATATATATATATATATATATATATATATATATATATATATATATATATATAAATTATTATTATTATTATATATTATTATTATTATTATTATTATTTTGCTCGTTTAGACTAATCCTAATCTTCCCTTTTTCCTATACTCATGGGTTTCAAACCATGTTGATCTTTATGTAACAAAGAAAGTGCCTTAAGAATGCACCTCATCACCAACGTTTTACACCATGTGAGCATATATATATATATATATATATATATATATATATATATATATATATATATATATATATATATATATATATTACTTGCTTAACTTTAAGTGATTTACTAAAAAACAATTATTTTAAAAATATTTAAAATAATGTTTTAATTAATCCAATAATTATTACTAATATAATAATATATTGGTTTATTCTTAATCTTTATTTTAGAGAAGAAGTATAAACTATAAAATCCTAGAAAGAACCCCTAGATGGTACCAATACTAGAAAGAATCATTTACATAACTAATAATTATTAATTCATAAAATAAATAATTAATATAAAATCCTAGAAAGAACCCCTAGATGGTACCAATACTAGAAAGAATCATTTACATAACTAATAATTATTAATTCATAAAATAAATAATTAATAAAAATAAATAATAGTTCACTTTAATTAATATTAACATTAATTTAATCAATAAATGTTAATAAAAACCAATTATTATTTATAATTATTATATATTAATTCTAATAATCAATATTTATTTAATTAACTATTATTATCATTATTAGAAAAAAATTTAATCAATTATAATTAACCTAATATTAACTATGATAATTAATGAATATAAATATTTTAATTTTTGTTCCATTTTAATTAAAACTTTAGATACTAATGATAACTATTAATTAATTAATTATTATTTTAAAAATAAAAATTAATTAATAAAGATAATTATTAAAAGTAAATAACTTAATTAGTTGTTGCAACTACCAAACCCTAAAAAAAATTCGGAAAAGAAGAAAACTTGTGATACTATACCTGGGAAGAAAACGAACTTTAGGGGCACATTTGTGAAATTAGAGGCCGCTAACTGTCACTAATCTCGAATCCTCCATCCCTGTTAATGTTATGCGGGTGCTTCATAATTTCGAGCGCTTCTCTAATTTTTCTTCTTTGATAGTGCTCTTCCCCGGCAATGATCTTAGCATCCTGAAGCCATAAGTGATGTTTAGTTTTAGAGGAATAATCGGCAAGGGCCAAGGTGCGAGATCGTTCATGTTTAATATCGGCACCATGTTCCTTAAGACTTTTTTGAAGAGAGCGCCTAGTTTCACCAATATAACTCTTCCCGCATGAACAGTCAATATTGTAAACACCTTTAAGCTGCTCATGACTAATACTATCTTTAACTGACCACATTTTCTGTCTTATGGTTCCTGCTGCTGAAAATTGCGCGAAAATGTCATTTCTTCCCAAATCCTTGGCTATCTTATCCGTCAAACCTTTAATGTATGGTAGAAAACCCCTACCACAACTTTCTTGAGGTCCCTAGCGCTTCTTGGATATGACTGAACCTTCATCTCTTTTTATGGCTTTCCTAATTTCTCTCCCTTTATATCCCAAACCCTTAAAGACAGATGTCAAGTGAGTGATTTCCTCTTTCAAATGCTCCTCATCGGATATCCTCAGGGCTCTTACAGCAAGAGTATTAAGGACACCAAATTTCTGAGCAGGATGATGGTAAGACTCAGAATGAAGGTAGCTATCAATATGAGTTTTCTTCCTAAACACCCAATGCCCCAATGTTCCATCCTCCTTTCTGGTAACAAGGACATCCAAAAAAGGAATGCTCCTGTTTTCTTCAACCTCCATCGTAAACTTAATCTCAGATGAAATTGAGTTGAGATGATTAAATAATCTCTGGAGATTTTCCTTACCATGCATCCACTTTATGTTGGTGTCATTCACAAACCTTTTCCACCAAGCTAGACTTAAGGGAAAAGAGGCAAGGGCTTTCTTCTCGAAGTGATCCATAAATAAGTTGGCCACAATGGGTGAGAGTGGCGACCCCATTGCGACACATGAAACCTGCTCATAGAATTCACCTTGGAAGTTGAAGAAGGTGGATCGTAAACAAATCTCAGCAAGCTTAGTTGTTTCTAGATCTGTAACCTCATTAATAACCTGCATTACTTCATCTAATGGAATTTTGGTAAAAAATGAATCTACATCAAATCTTACCAAGATGTCGCTCTCCTCCACCCTTTCTTTCTTAATAAGTTTAACGAAATCACTAGAGTCCTTAATGAAGGAATCAGTATTTCCAATGAGAGGCTTGAGAATTTTGGAAATGTATTTCGCCAATTCATAGGTAGGGGATCCAATGGTATTAACAATTGGTCTAAGGGTAACCCCCTCTTTATGAACCTTGGGTAACCCATAAATTCTCGGAATGACCTAACAGGAAGGGGTCAATTTCTTTTTTACTTTGTCATTGAGATGAGAGTTCAAAATTTCCTTCTTGACTTCTCTTAAAACCTTCGGCAAAGGGTTGGATTTCAGCTTCTTATAGCTGCTACAATCAAGATGTTCATTCATCTTTATAAAATAATCAACCTTATCTAAAACGACTATTGCTGCTCCTCCCTTGTCCGCCTTAAGGACAACAATTTCATCATTATTGCAAAGGGATCTAAGAGCACTCATCTCATCCTTGCTAAGGTTACTCTTGGGGGCTCTTGCTTTCCTTAAAATCAAGGAGCATTCATGTCTGAGAGCTTCCTTATCATCCAAAGGTAAACTTTGAATGCCTTCCTCAATGCTACAGAGAATTCTCTCATTTGGAATGCCTTTAGGAGCAACAGCAAATCCTAAACCTTTACTAAGGATCCTAAGGGTATCTTGACTTAAATCCACCAAAGATAGATTCACAACCTTCTTGTTGATGTTTCCACTGGCCTTCATGTCCTCCTTGCTCCCAAGCTTGTTGTCTACCATGCTTGATAAATTCTTATTAAAAGAAGTAATGAGGTCATGGCCCACTTCATCCTCTCTTTTACCAATTGGGCGCGCATTAAGATGCCTCTTACCAAGCCTCTTATCACTACAAACATCGTAATTAAATAAAATATCATGCTCATCTAGCCTCTGATCACTACAACCATCGTAATTAGATGAATGATCATACTCATCCTTAGAGGTTGCACTCAACTGTTGACTACTACCACCACTAATCAGATTAAGTTGTTGTGGCCATGCAAGGCCCGAACAAAAATCTCTGACAAAACACTTCCTGTGGAATTAACTTTGGCCGCTCTTCATGAATCCAAAAACTTAGGCAGCTCTTCGTGAATCCAAAATGTAGGCTTGAAGGTGGCTGAGGTGGTCACAAAGAGGCAACAATGGGTGGCTCTGATATCTGGCTCTTCTTTTGGGCCGCCTATGCTAGATCATTAAAGATGATGCGATGATGGCACTTATAATCAATCGGTGGTTATGTTGATATGTCCACCATGCCTTTTCAATCTTGGTACATGCACAATTTTCCACACTACTTCTTGCCCGAAATTCTCGTACTTATGACCCGTCGATACACTTCATCCACCTCTGTATATTTGCTGAAAGTAGGCTTGGTGAGGAAAACGTGTTTCAGCTCATGTTGAATATGGATTTCATTGCTTAAGAGATCCAAGACAAATTTCCCGATCACATTACCTTTGATGTTGGAAATTTTGGTGGTATCCTTAGTTGTTGCTCTAAGCTTGTTTCTCTCTATGCAGCAAAGAATGGGATGAAAAGAATAAGGGAATACAGAGGGGGATTTTTCGCAGATCAGTACCGGCGAGGGGATATAATTGAGAGGGACTGTGAGCAAAGCTGAAAGAGAACCCTGCTATTGAACTACAAAGAACTGATAATTTCTCTTTGATGGATAAAGTCTCTTCTTCAACTGTGTTTCTCCATAATTTTCCTGCGAATTCAAAACCTGCAACAAATTTACAGTAATAACAAATCAAACCCTGCTATTATGCCAAATTATAGCTTTAAACTATGATTTGGTGGTCGTTGACTAGGCACGGGCCCCTTGACTAACAGTGTGGCCATTCATGGCACAACGGCTTCTTGGCGGGAGGTGATGTGATTGGGTGAAGCGGGTAGGTGAGAGCAGACGTGGCGCCAATGGTACAGACAATGGTAAAAAGGCACAGTAGTTTGGTGGACAACAAAAAACATCTTTTTGGAGGGAGATGAAAGCGGTGAGCGGTATCCGAATGTGGGGGTGTGAAATATTGTGGGGGCGCCACGTAGCTGAGTCGACGGTGATGGATACTGCCCAGTTCGGACCGTCGGATGTGGAACGATGCATGGGGATGATGGAGAGGTGAGGGATAGTTAGCAGGGTATGAGTGGATGGTTGGGTCGGAAGGATCCAATCAGTAATCAAACAATATCGCAGATCGCAGATTTTATGATTTACCTTAAAAATAAACTTATAAATCGCTCACTGCGATATGCGATGACGATATCGCATTGCAACATACCAACCCAAAACTTATCACAAATAGGAATTTCGCAAATTTAAGTCTCTATTGTTGACTGTTATATCATATCGTATGTGATGTGGGATGGGCAGTGGGGAAAAGGTGGCATGGCAGGGAAAGGTGGGTTCCTTTAATGTCGCATTGGAAGATTTATGGAGTGGCAAATGAATTGGCAAGGAATATTTGGGAAATGTCGGTTGTGAAAAGGAAAGGAAGGGGTCCCACCAATATCGGATCGGAAATTTTGTGAAATAGCAAATGAATTGGCAAGGAATATTTGCAAAATGCCAATGCGAATTGCGATTTGGAACTTGGCGGGACCTGTGTAGGACTTAGGATAAAATTTGGACATAAGGTATGCCTCAAATGATTTTGAAATCCAAACTTTTTAAAACATAACTCCCTTTCCACCTTTTGATTGTAAACACCCTATATTTTGATCTTCTTCCATCATAGAAAAATGAGATTTTGATGTTGTACCTGGTGGAATAAATTTCACCTTTTCCTTTCATTTTTCTTTTCCTTGACCTTTCTACCTCCTACCCAAACTACTCATCTAACATTTTTTCTTATTTTATAGGGTGCATTTAGACTTGCAGACCCTGAAACATTTTCCTTTTGAAAGTCTAACCTAATCTCTATCCCTTATTTCTCCTATTGGCTCAGATTAAGTTGTTGAACCAATGTCATTTTCTACCTATCTACTGATAAGCCAAGATTAAACAGTTTGGAAAATCTTCATTTTCTAACCTATCAACAAAAATTAAAACCTGTACAATCATGCTTAAATTGTATGATTGAACAAAATTTTCTAAAGAGTAGTGGCATTTTGATTTGCAACACTTTCAGAACTATTCATTTTTTGTGGGGTTTTCCTTTCCTTTTTACACCCTCTTTTTCTTCTTCTTTTTATTTCTTTTTTCTATTATTTGGAAATGCTTTGAATATTGAAATATATATACAATATGAAAATATGCAAGAAATAAATATTCAGTCACCTTGTGATACTGTAAATTTCAAGACTCTAACACTATACATCCTCAATCTCGAATTTTTTGGAAGGAATTTTCAAAATATTATAATCATTTGCACAATATTATGAAGATCTATATTTTATAAATGTGAATTATTAAGCACAAAGCCACAATTACCAAGTTTAGAAGAAATTCACTACAAGCATCAACTAACATAACAAAGTAGTAGCATAGATGTCAATAGGAAGATAGGATTGTTTTATGTTTCACCAAGAATGTAGGCCATATTATGTTAGAATGATTGTTTTATGTTTCACCAAGAATGTAGGCCATATTATGTTAGAATATTGATTGTTGAAGGGACCACACATCAAAAGGGAATGTGGAATAGTTCTTACAAACTATCCATGAAGGTTATAGTCGTTTTATTAGACATGTCGTTTGTATTTGTTTGCTTTTACTCTTGTTCAATGTCACAATTAAAAGTTTCAATATAACATATTTATTTTCAATTTGGAGTTTAGTACTTTTTCTTGAACTAACAGGAAAATGTTAGTTTATTTTCCCAATATCTATTTCCTTATGTTCTTGACCGATATCCTCATCTTTTTCAATTACAAATTATAGCACAAAATATTTGATAAATATAATATCAAATACATTTTTATTAGTTGGTTTTTTTATTTATATAATCATCAATCTTTGTCATCTCTTTTTTTCACAAAGTCCTCTAATAACTAACCAACATTATTCATATTCATCTCAGCAATATTGCATAGATATAAAACATAAAAGTCCTCTAACGACATGGTTGACATTAAACTCAGTAATACTCCAAAAACACAAAACACAAATATTCAACCACTATCATACTATCCACACAAAAATCTCTAAATAAGTGTCATAATACATAATATCGTATTTTTGGATGTTCTCTCCATGTTACTTGTTTAAATGATTTAGAGATTTTCTTCACTATTCAATGTCTTTATAACATTATATTTTTCCGTTTTCTCTTTTAACAAAATGAGAAAGGAAAACATGAGAAAACAAATTAAACATTTGCATAAATAATAAATAAATTATACTCATTATTTAATGTCATATATATGAATGATAAATTAAATAATTTAATATATAATAAGAAAATTATTTACGAAATTGATATAAATATTATAATTAATAAATAAATTTGATCATAATTTAAATAGATTATAATAATAATATAGAAATTTTAAAGTTGTAAAATAATCAATATATTATTATTGGATATTTTAAAAGTTTATATTAATTAAAAAAAATGTATTGGATATTTTAAAAATTTATATTTATATAAAAATATCTGATATTTAAAAATTTTAATTTGTAAAATTATTTTTATTAGATTTTTTTTATGAATATTGGAATAATATTTAAAATATAAATTTAATAACACAAAATTTTAAATATTGTATTTTATATTTTTTTTTAAATATAAGTAACAAGTTATCAAAAAAATAAATTTAAAATAAATATTAATTATCAAATAGATAAATTTAAAATTAATTTTATTTTATTTTTTATTAATAAATATAAATAAATACATCTAAAATCAAAATTATTAGAAAAAATGATTAAGGTGAAAGGATATGAAATTTATAGTTGAAAGGAAAAGTACCTTTTTTTAAATGCACCTACTTCCACCATTGTTATCATATTACAATAGTTTTATATATAAAAATAAATAAAAATAAAAAATTAAAGAAATAACTTATACTATTTTCCTTATAACTTTTATAATGAAAAAACTTTATGTTAATTTAAAATTTAAAAATAAAAGCTTCACATTATAGAATTATAATGTTTAAACTTGTTAATTTTATACTATTTAGTTTAATTTATATAATGTTTAGTTTAAACTATTATATTTTGAAGTATTTTAGTATATTTAAAATTGCATATAAATTAAAATATATATTTTTTATAAATATAAAATTAATTAAATATTTAATCAATATCAATATTTTGAATTAATTTCTCCAATGCGGGTGAATTTGAAGGTTAGCGTTGTGATGGGACCTGGGTGTGGCAAATGGAAGAGACACTTGCCAACCCAAGTCGCTGCTAGAGTGGAGCACTCAAATCGAAACGCCATCGTATCTATAGCATTTAATTCCTGCGATGGTCGAGATCCGACCTTAATTCCCGACCGCACCTCCGTATGCACCTTATTGCACCAGCCTTCAGCTCTCATCAATGTGATTTCAATGCAGGGTGAACCTCAAGGTGTTTCTAGTCTATTTTTAAAGATGGAGAGTGGCTCTGGCTACTCGGGTGCTCCTCCTCCGCTGAATAGTCAGTGCTCTCTGAATGTTAGGCTCCCCAGCTATCGCACCACTATAGGGAGAAGAAGCCTTTTGAATTGTTGCTTAGAATTCGGCGACGGTCTACACCTCTCTCGCTCTGGCCTTTGCTTGTTTACCACTATCTCTCTGGAAATTTTCACTAACCCGCTCCCTTCCATCCTTGTTCCTTCGTCACCTCTCTCGCCCTCCGCTGATTCCGACACCATGCCTTGGTTGCGTCAGCGCATGCGTTGCCGCAGGGGAAGCACAAGAAGCCATCCCCTACGCCCCCCCTCAAGCTCCACCTCTAAATCGTCTTCTCAATCCATTGATTATTTATCTGTCCATTACCCAAATACTCGAAGTGGGCAGGGCAGACTCCATGAAACCAGCCATCGTTTAGGTTCTTCCGCTCCTGCCAACCCCGTTGCTCAAGCCACTAACTCGCCCCAAACTGCACAATTTGTTTTCAATTGTTCCTTGACTCGACCTCGCATAATTGCCACAATTTCAGTTGTTTTCAAGGAAGAGGCCCAGGAGGGCGAGCCCAGCATGCGACAGGAGGGGCCAAGCTCTGAGATTGCTCAGGATTTGGACAATCATCCCAGGTCGTTGAACAAGAATCAGGGCCAGGATCCAAGCGAGGATGTTCGGGTCAGAAGGGATCGTGAGGAGGAGTTGGCTCAAGGCGGTCCAGGGCCATCCACGCAAGGAGCTGCTTCCACTGTGGACCTGTCAAAGGAGGACGAAGACATGGAAGCATACAGGTGTCGCATAATTGAAGAACCCCCTGATGAGTAAACGTTCTTTTCTTGTCTGGTTTCTGTGCTTCGGGTCCCATCCTACTGGGATTGTTTTTTACTCTTTAGATATGTCAGTCTATAATTTTTGTTTTACAGTCCATAATCGATGTAACCTTCAGAGGAATCCATGGTTGTTACCCTTGCGTGGGCAGCACAATAGATTGAGGACTAATCGAGACTGGTTTCCCCTTGCGGGCAGTCTTTTTTCTGGTAATCTTGTTAATTATGCCACTCGTCTTGGCAAAGACTCGACTTCGGCCATGATGTAATATATTTTTTCTTGTTAATAGATTTAAACTAACTTAGAAAAAAAAAAAATTTCGAATTAATTGATTTAATTAAATTATATTATTTATTTTATTTTTAAAATGTTATATTTATTTTATTTTATATATTTATATATTTTATATTATAGTATGGATTTGGTTTTAGTTAATTTTGTTGATAATTCACAAATTTACACAATTAAATGTTTATTTTTAGTTTTTTGGATTTTTATTTAAAAAACAAATGATTTACAATTCAATAAATGGTGTGCTATAATAGTTTGAGAATCTAAAATTATAAAAGATATAAAAGAGTATTAACGAATATAATAATTTGAGAATCAAAATTATAAAAGATATAATAGAGTACTTGAGTAAACAAATGTGATTGTTAAGTAGATTAACATATCAAAACTTATTTACTCTAGAATATTTATAAAAACCTAAAAACTAGAAAACCAATAAGTAGGATGAAATAAAGGGTTTTGTCTCCATTATTGGAGTTGTAGCATATTTATTGTTTGTTCTTATACTAGAATTTGGGTCAAAAAAAAAATTATGTGCTTCATTTTGTTGTCCATAGCCTTCATTTTGAGCTTCATTTCATCAAGCGTTAACAAGATTTCATGTTTGGCATCATCTTGTTTCCAAATTATCTTGTTGAGAAGTGTTTGCATCTACTAGTAAAGGTCGATTATATGAAGATACTAATTATGGCATCCTTTGGTATGCCTTGTGTTTGGAACCCATGTAGCAACATTAGTGAACATATATGAATTCAAGTGTAAATATATTCCCTAGATTACCTCCATCTATTCTTCTAGAAGCAATTGTTGGATTCCTGAGAAATTTGGTTATGGAACAACCTAGTTGAGAACTCTACTCTGTAGCGAGCACGCAAACCTCCTAGAATATTATGTCCTCTACTTCCTTGACAAATCTACACATGATGGTGCGTCATTTTAGTGACAAGAACCGGATAATGGAATAAGGATAGATATGAAGATAGTCGATAACGACAAAGGCCAAATAGAGATAAAAGTGGTGGGTGCCAAGTTGGAGCAAGAAGACTAAACATCCTTGATGAAAACACAAACTAAAACCACAAGAAAATTAGAGTGGGAAGGAAACAATCAACATATGGAGAAGACATCCATCATAACAATAGATAGGAATGAACAAAGCCACATCAAGAAGCAAATAGAAGTTAGATCTTAGCATCAGACTCGCATCAGTGAGTTATCATTGGAAGTAATGAACCATTAAACAAAACAACTTTAGAACATGGACTTGTACTATTAAGTGGGTGAGAGACAATGTGGCACATTCTCCCTATTAATTACATGCAGTGACAGTGGTCTCACTTTCCTCCCACCTATCTTGTCCATCATCACCCCATCCTGAAATATAATACAGAATCATTATAAGTCATTAAACTATAGTAATTTTAAAATATTTTTAAAATAAAATTAAAAGAAATCTAAATAATCTCTAACCTTTCTTACTTTTATTAAATAGTCTCTAACATTTCTTACTTTTATTAAATATTTAATACATTAATCCAATTTCAATAAATATTCTTCATCATTATCAATATCATCAAACAATTAACATAATATCCATTCTATATAATAAAATACTTATAACATTAAAATAGGAAGAGAGGAGATCGGCTGAACTTGATGATAGAAGCAATATATGGTCATATAGGAAGGAAAACAAGCGAATGGAACTAGGCGGGAGAAGGTCATTTTTGAATGGCGATGGATGCGCTGCGGTGTTCGAAGGTCAGGCTAGGGATCTGTCGTTTTTGAATGGCGATGGATGCGCTGCGGTGTTCGAAGGTCAGGCCAGTGATCTGACTTCGTTGGTGCAGGGATCCACAGACTCGGATTTGACCAGGTCTGGCGTGCAGATAGGTTGTTGCTCCCAAGGTGAGGTGGAGCCCCCGATCCTTTTGGACGGCAGGTTGTCGCCTTTGGTATTCACCGACAGTTTTCTTGGGAGGGAGGGAGATGTTTTGTCTGCTAGTAGAGGCATGGATTTGATAAAGGGCTAGTTTCTGCAGGGGAAAGGACGCTCTCAAAGTTTGACTGTGGAAGGGAAGGTTTTGGAACCAAGCGGTCTTCAGAGAGCCTTTTCTACTGACAGTAAAATAGAGCAGGACCCTTCTCGGCTCACGTACAGAAGGGTGGAGAGTTTCAGTGATAAGGAGAGATTGCATGCCACTTCTAGCCAAACTAGCTGGGAAGAACAGAGTGGGTTTCGAGTTTCTGAAGACATAAAACAAACAGGCCTAAACATTGAGAAGGAGGTTGGAGTGTTGAAGAAGGGGGGCCGAAAAATGAAATGGATCAAGGTCAAAAAAGAAGAATATAACTATGTCTTGGGTGAAGACATCAGTTGGGAGCAGGTTTCAACATTGGCTAGCAGAAATCTGGTTGGCAGGGTTGTGGGGAGGCTTTTTGCCCTGAAAACTGTGGTTTCTTGGGCTGGAGCTCATTGGAAAGCTGTTCTTGGTTATGTTCCAGAGGTGGTGTCCCTCTCAAAGGGGTGGTATGCTTTCAACTTCTTGCATTCTGATCACATCCAGTGGGTGTTGCATCGGAGTTGGACTGTAGATCATTCTCCCATGCTCTTAAAACCTTGGCATCCTCTCTTTGATGCTAGTAGGGAAAGGGTGGATTCGATCCCTTTGTGGGTTCGGTTACCTGGTCTGCCTCTTCATTATTGGACTGAGGAACATCTCTGTGGTATAGGCAATACGATTGGGGTCTTCTTAGAGGCAGATCTATCTTTCTTTAAGTCTAATCTCCGGCGGGTTGCTAGAATTCTTGTGATGATTAACATCAGAGAAGGTCTTGCAGAATCTCTGAATCTCCAGTGGGGGCATTATGTCATTAAGCAGATCCTGGACTATGAGAAGGTTCCTTTTCGTTGTCGTAGGTGCCATGTTTATGGACATCCTGCATATGAATGTGGTTCTCCCTCGCGCAAAGTGAAGAGCTAGGGGTCTAGTCCAGGTGTAGAGGAACAATTCTTGAAGGGGGTTGACCCTGGTCCTCACATTTCGCAGTCACAGCCTACTTTAACTTTCTCTTGTGCTTCGCATTCTGATGCTTTTTCTACTAGCTTGCAGCCTGATGTAGATCTTCGGGTGTTGAGTGAGGTTTCCGGTCCAACCTTTGGGCAGGAGTCACTCTCGCAGAATGTTGGGTGTGGAGCTTTATCCATTGTGAAGGTTCACAGTCGCCTTTACGGAGAAGATTTCCAGTTGAAGGATGAGGTTATGTCGAAAAATGTGTTTTCGTTGTTGAAATCTACACTCATGGGATCCTTTCCTTTCTCCCCTGTCTACAATATCACTTTAACTTTGATGTCGACTAATGTATCAATTTGGAAGGTTGCCAGTGGTCAGGTTCCTATTGCTGTTCCTTTTTCTTTTTCTCAGCCTGCTATCTCTAAGCCTGCTCTCCAAGAGAAGGCCTATGTTTCTATTTTAAATCAAGGTGAAGAGTTGTTGGCTCTCGTGGAATCCACAACCCCTCGGGTCACTGGATATAATCTGAGATCCAATGCTAAAAAAAGTGCAGGCGGGTTTGGGAGGGGTAAATCCCCATCTGCTTGGGGCAGGGGCAGGATTTCTTTTTTGGCAAAAGCTCAGGATCGAGCTATGTTGGATGTTCAAGATGGGAGGCAGATATCGATTGACAAGGCGCTTAGAGCATGCCACTCCCTGAAGTCGGGTGTGTTATGAAGATAATGTCTTAATTGCAGGGGTTTGGCAGGGCCCCAAAAGAAAGCTGCTCTCCGGAGAATTATTTTCTTGGATGGTCCTGATATTATTCTGCTACAAGAGACTTTAGGTGTAGGGACAGTGGTCAAAGCCAGATTGGAAGGATGGTTTCCAGGCTGGTCTTTTGAATCATTGGATGCTAGAGGAAGGTCGGGTGGGCTGGCTGTTGGATGGAATGACAGAACAATCAAAACTCAGATTCTCTGGGGTATGGAGTCGGTCCTGGGATTAAATTTTTTGTCATTGGAGCTTGGTGAAACATTTAACATTTTTAATATTTATGGTCCATATCAGGACCGGATCCCTTTCTGGGATTCCCTCCTGGGTAATTCTTTACTCAAGAGTGACTCGCTGATTTTGGGAGGGCATATGAATTTTACTTTGGGCCAGTCTGAGGTTTGGGGTCCCCATGCTCAAATTGACACGTTGACTGGATATTTTACTCAAAAATTAGAGGAGAGTCACTTGCTCGACATTGAGCCCATTAAGATGAAACCCACATGGAGGAACAATAGATGTGATGAAGGTAGAATAGCGAAGAGACTTGATCGTTTCCTGGTAGCTGAGAAGTTTTTGGATAGGCCTTTTCAGATTAGGCAGTGGATAGGCAGTGGGGGTGCATCTGATCATTTTCCTATATTCCTTGATTTCAAGATCGGGCCTAGGCAACCTCCTAGTCCCTTAAATTTCAACAATATCTGGCTTAGGGACGATTCTTTCAAAGCTTTGGTTCTTGCTAGATGGATTCCTTTCAGTATGGATAGTCCTCTTTCTGCTGCCTTTCAATTTGCGGAAAATCTAAAACGCATTAAGGATGCTGTGAAAGTTTGGTCAGCTGATAAGAGACTGAGGGAGGATGCGGAGTTGAAACAGGTGGAAGAGGATATGCACTTGATTTATGAGGGGATTGGTGGAGGATATCAAACCCAAGTTGATAAAGACACTCTTGTCTTACTTGAAAAAATAAGGAACTCCCTTCTTATGGATAAGGAGGAATCTTGGAGGCTGAAGAGTAGGGCCACATGGTTGGCTAGTGGGGATGAGAATAAAAAAAAAATTCATGCTTATGCCCGTGGTCGGAAGGCAGCCAATACCATTTGGAGCTTAAGAGATGGTCAGGGAAATGAGCATTCTTCTTTTGAGGCTAAAGCTAAGCTGGGGGTTGAACACTTTAAGGATCTATTTAAGGCCCCAGCTCATGCTTCACTTGTGGAAGTGATAAGAGTAGCGCAATATTTTATGAGGTTTGTGGAGGAGGCTGATAACAGATCTCTGATGGCTGAGGTCTCCGAGAAGGAATTAAAGGAGGTTCTTCATAGCTTCCAAAAGGACAAAAGTCTTGGGCCTGATGGGTGGTCGATCGAGTTTTTCTTGGCTCTTTATGACATTTTGGGGACAGATCTGTTGAAAGTGGTGGAGGATACCAGGATCTCTGGGCGGATTCCTGCTTGCTTCAATTCCACTTTCATAGCACTTATTCCAAAGGTGGACAACCCTCTTTCTCTGGCAGATTTCCGTCCTATCTCGTTGTGCAACTGTATCTATAAAGTGATTGCAAAGGTGGTAGCGAGAAGACTCAAAGGTATTCTGTCTTCTCACATATCTGGGGAACAATTTGGTTTCCTGGACGGTCGTCAAATACATGAAACAATCAGGACTGCACAAGAGGCTCTCCACAGCATGAAGACCAAGAACCTAAAAGGGACAGTGTTGAAAATCGACCTCTCCAAAGCATATGATCGGGTAAGTTGGTTATATATTCGTATGCTCCTGACTCACCTTGGTTTTGGCATCGGTTTCATTAGATGGATTATGAGTTGTGTCACAACTATCTCTTTTGCTGTGCTACTTAATGGGGCTGCTTCCCCTTTTTTCCATGCTGAAAGGGGGCTGTGCCAGGGATGCCCCCTTTCTCCCCTTTTTTTTTTACTGATTGCTGAGGGTTTGAGCAGAGCTCTTCATGAGGCTAAGAGACAGGGTTCCTTAAAGGGCATTCAGGTTGCCCCAAATTTTTACATCACACATCTTCTTTTTGTTGATGATGTTTTAATATTCTGTTCTGGGACGGTGCGTGATGCTAATACTATAGGTGAGATTCTGGTTTTGTTTGGCAAAGCTATGGGAATGGAAGTGAATGCTGGGAAGTCTTCCATTACTACTCATCTTTTGAGGGACGATGAGAGGCGTGAATTTGTGAGACTCTTTCCCTATAATTCTGTTGGTTTGGACGATGGTCTGAATTACTTGGGGTTCCATTTAAAACCCAATGATTATAGGAAAAATGATTGGACATGGTTGCTGGAAAAGCTGGAAAAACGTCTAAAAGTTTGGTCTCATAAATGGCTGTCTAGAGCTGGTCGGTTGACTTTAGTTAAGTCTGTCTTGGAGGTTGTTCCGGTTTATTGGTTGTCCCTGTCTTGGATCCCAAAGGGTGTTTTGGAGGCTGCCAGGAGGATTTGTTTTAGATTTCTGTGGAGTGGTAAACAGGATTCTTTGGTGACCCCTTGGGTTCGGTGGGAGAAAATTGCTGTCCCAAAAGGGTTGGGAGGTTGGGGTCTGAAAAACATCTTTCTTTTCGCTCAGGCTCTTGCTGCTAAGGGTGGGTGGAGGCTCATCAACGTTGATAGCCTTTGGACTCAAGTGATCTCTCAGAAATACATTGCTCCATTTTCTCTTGTTGAATGGATTAGGACTCCAAGAAAATCCTTTGCAGGGGGATCGGTGATTTGGAAGTCTCTTGTTAAATCTTTCCACATTCTGGAAACAAGTCTGGCCTGGGATGTGGGAAATGGCAGGAAGCTTAGGGTGGGTGAAGATCCTTGGATGGGAAGTGCTCTACAACATCTCCTTCCCGGGCGCATGGTTGAGGCTTTAAGGCAGAAGGGGATTAATTTTCTCTCCCAACTTGCGGATCCGGTTCAGAGAAGGTTGGGCATTCAGTCTTGGCTACAGGCCTCTTCTTTGGGGCTTGAGGATTTTGATGAGAGGGCATTGGGTGGTTATATCCGTGCTATAAAACAGGCGCACCTTGTGCTCTTGGATAGGGATGATAAGGTTGCTTGGGATTTTGATCCTTCGGGGACCTATTCTCCCCGGGCTGGCTACACAAAACTAAGTGTTGGGGTTGTCCTGGGTGAGGAGCGGTGGTGGTGGAAGAAACTCTGGAAATTGCATTGTCCTCCTAAGACTCGGCTTTTTATGTGGTGTGTTCTTGAAAATAAAGTCCCTACCTGGGATGTGCTGCAAAACAGAATTTTTCAGGGCCCTGGATGGTGCTGTTTGTGAAAATATGATGTAGAATCTGTTAATCATCTTTTCCTCAGCTGTCCTTTTATTAAAGGTACTTGGCAAGAGTGTTCCAGGTTATTGGGTATCCAGTTTAGGTGGGAGGGCATTACTGTATCTCATGCTTGGGAATCGTGGTGGATATCTATTGCTGAGCAGAATCTTAAAGCTCTGCCGCTCCTCGTTATTTGGGGTTGTTGGTTGGCTCGTAATCGTCTTCTTTTTTATGGTTATGTCAGTACTCCAGAGATCGTTGGTGCCATGTCTGTTGGTTTACACTCTGCCTTTCCTATTCATATCTGTGTTTCCAATCAGAGGGAGGTTCTTCTGTTGGATATTGATAGTAGGAACCCTTGGGGTTTTTTTGATGGTGCGATGCAAAAAAATGTCTGTGGTGGTGGAGCTCTGTTGTTTCTCTCGGAATCTCACTGGTATGAGATCTCTGTTGGGCTTGGGGAAGGGACAAATAATTTTGCCGAATTGCTGAGCCTCAAGATTCTTCTTTTGTTTGCTGTGGAGAAAGGATGCAGGCATTTAAATGTTTTTGGGGACTCCTTGAATGTGATTAACTGGGTTAAAGGTATTCAAATTTGCAGAGTTCATCATCTACAAAATCTGTTTCGCTCTGTTGGGGAGATCCTCCACTCTTTTTTATCCTTCTCATGCCAGCATATCTATCGATAAAATAATGACAAGGCTGATCGTGCTTCTAAGAGGGGGATTTTGCAAGATGAAGGTATCTGAAGGATTCGAGAACATATGGATGGTGAAATTTCCGAATACTTCCATCCTTCCTTATTTGATTAAGAGGCTACTGGTTTATGTGTTGGTCTGCATTGCAAACATATTTTTACACTTTATGTGTTGTGTCAACAGCTGGGTGAGGGTGGATGGAATTATCTATTACTTGTGATCAGACAACAAACTGCCATTAGATATCTTCAACAGTTCGATGTTGGTGGGTGAGTTTTATCACTCGTTTTTACTTGGGTGATCTTGCTGGTCGGCTCGTATGCTTTGGGCTGGTTCCAATTCTACATGAATTTTTTCTGTGGGCTGCACATATTGTTCGAGGTTTCAGCTGTCGTAGGCTTCTGGAGGATCAGTGATCTACTGGAGGCATTTATCACTGTTTTTTACATCCATATTTTTTGAAGGTGTGGCTTTAGAGTCTCTTTGGTAGGCCAAAAATTTGTGCCTACTGGAGCATATACATGGGTTGCGTTTATACTTTACATTTTATGCTGATGCTCCTTGTGCGTTGGATACCTTGCTACAGGGCTCCTTGCGCGATGATAGCTTGCTACAGGTCATATTGGTTCTAACAGTTTTTTATTTGTGTTTAGCTGCTTGCACTTGGGGAGCGCTTACACTTGGGGAGCTGTTATTTAACTCTCGGTTTTTCATTTTAATGGTTTAAATCTGAGGGCTGGTCAAAATAAAATCGACAATCAGTGAAGACTGGTGCGTTTTATTACAGTTTATTTATGCCTTAACAGTTTGGGTGCTTACAGCTGGCCCTCTTGGTGGAAAGAGCTATGTCTATCTGAATGTGCAAATGTATATTTGGGTCTTTGATCATTTTTTGGTCCACAATGGGACTGTATGAACAGTTTTTTCTAGGTACAGTTTGTATTTGACAGTTTTCTGGGTCTGCATTGACATGGTGACACTTTGGCACTATTTTTTGTAAACAAACTTCGGGGTTTGTCTCTATCGAACACATATCTATGTGTTTCTCAATGTAATTTTGTACTCACCTGCAGTAATAAAATTACGCTTTTTTCTCGAGGAAAAAAAAAGGAAGAGAGGAGATCGAATCTTCGCCATCAAAACATTCATAAAAGGCTCTAAAATCACAAAACAAATATAATATCAAGAATGATTATATATATATATATATATAATTCAATAGAAAATTATATATTTTTTAAAATAAATCTACATAATGATATATAATTTTAATACTAAATATTTTACATTTATATTGATTAATTTTTAAGTTTTCAAAAAATATATATTTATATAATATTTATTAAAATTGTAATTATAAATTTATATGCAATAATATATAGTGTTTGATAAAACTATCACTTTTCTTTTTGTGATTTATCGAAAAATCATGATTTTTTTTTATTGACTAATTTTGTCAGACCAAAAAAATCTAGAATTTTCATTGAAGTAAAAATTGTGTAACTTATCAAAAGTCACACAATTTGGCTAATTTTTTGCATGATTTGTTAAAAAATCATGGTCTTGAGTTTTATTGTCTTCTTTCTTTTTTTTGTTATTTTACTTAGCAAGTTGGAGTTGTGAGGAAATTTGAATTGCATTTAAGGGTTATTTCATAACGTTAGAACGGATTTCAACTACTAGCAACTGTATTTGTCTAGGCCTTACTAATGTTATATAATTAATGTTATTGTGAAATTCTTTAAGTAAAAGTTTCACTTAATTTTTTAACATCAATATTAATTTCTTTCCGATGTTTGAGAGTGGTTTCAACCACATTAGATTTTATATAATAACATAAACTTTGAAACATGAACTATAAACTAAAAACAGCCAAAAAAACATGAAAAATGACCCAAAAACGAAAAGGGTGTATTCTAGAATGAGGTTTTTCTTTTCAGTGTAAATTTGCAACAATTTTTAAAATATGGCATTAAAACCAATTTTCATGTGCCAAAAAAATGGAAAAAACACACAATGGTTGGTGCTAGAATGGTGCTAGAATACCATTTTTATTTTCTAGGTACAATTTTAACCTATTTTTAGTAATGGCATTAAATATAAAATAATGACATTTTAAACACATTAAAATTATAATCATTTTTATACATGTCATTTAACATATAATATCATGACACTAACAATCCCTAAAATTCTAATTGTTTTCAACCATAATGTTAAAGATAAAATATATTTCACAATTTCTCACCCATAGAATTAAAAAATATTAACTTTTCAAAATATTTCAACCATGATATTATGAACAAATTATATGACTAAAATAACCCAATGAAACATAAATTATTTCTCCAAGTTATTGTTGCATTGTCAATATTTTAGACAAATGAATTCATCATAATTAAAACATATAATCCAAAAAACATAAAAATGACTCATAACTTAAAATATCATTTTCATTGCTCAATGCAAACATCATTTATATCAATTGTCTTACACAATTATTCAAAATCACAGATATTTTCTTGCACACCATCAAAATTCACATCTTCATATGAATGACTCAATGCAGATGAAGATGTTCCATGTTCTTTTCTTTCATCAACTAGTGCCCCATCTAAGTCAACATGCATGCCCACCACTTGAGGTTTCAAAATTCTTGTAAATCTACGACTAGGTTCAGCAGACTACCATCTCAACATTGTTTCTTATTAGGATATTTCGACCCATAGGGAATAGTTAAGTATAACTTGGTCTAGTGTAGAGTTAGATCAAGTGTGTTTCTTTACTATGTACATTTGTAACTTATAATCCGACGGTCATGATTTGTAGTGATCTGACGGTTCACTCTCTCCTAGGTATTAACGACACTTGATCTATGGCTTAACACCTAATTGGTCAATGCTCTCTATTTAAAGAGCATGGAGAGTCATTTTTCCGGTAACTATTTATGAGAGAAACATATGAAAACTTTCTTTTTTATATTAATAAATTGCCTAAAGTGGTCGCGTTGGCTTAGGCCGTGGACTGTTTCCCTCTTCGAGGGTTTTAACCACGTGATATACTAGTGTACTGATTTGTGATCTGTTTGTGAGCGGTGACCTTTGGTTTTTTATCTAAGGAACCTACCCTGTAAATTCCTACATTTCTTGTGGTAGCAACCTCTTAAGAATCTCTATCGTCCTAGAGCAAAGTGTTCCTCTCTTTTTTAAATTGAATTCATAAACAAGTATGTCAACTTCCTCCAATTTTACGAGGTTTGTATGGCGACGATTTATATTTGTACCCTTTCTTTTTCTCTTTCTGACAATTTTTTTATCAACTACCATCTCTGGCTTGTACACACCATTGAATGGGTGTGTATTTGTGGCATACCAATGCACTTCAACACCTGTAACATCCTCATTTTCTGTAATCACCTTTATAACCTTAACAACCCAGAATGGATAGCCATGTGGATCTTTGTGTGCTAAGACTGCGATCATGCAACCATCCTTAATATCTTGTACTGAACCTCTGTAAAGGTCTTCCATGGCTTCACGTTGTGCACAAGATCTTCTCGAACCAATATATATTTCTCTTTCCTCCAGCTGTATAGAATTAATAATACCATGTGATTGTTGTTGTTCAAGAATGTTTGTTTCCTCCTGTTCATTTGACACATTTCGTGGCCAAATAAATGAAATCTTCAAAAGCATATCTTCATTTGTTGGTCTTGAAAGGATATCACTCTGATCATTGAAAAAGGACTCCCCCCAAACTGAATCAGCAACATCAAAGTACTCATATGTATATCTAATGGTTTTTTTAATTTCTTCCAGGAATTCAGAATAATCTATATCTCTCTTTTTCCCGCGTGCATTATGAACTTCACCAACTGATTGTAATAACAATATATTTGACGCAAATATTGGATAATCTGGAATGAACTTCAAAAATTCCAAAGCTGATGATGGCACCCATTCTGCAGTTGTTGAATACTTCTTGCCCCATATAAGTGTTTTCCCATCAATTTGTTTGTTACGAAATTGATGTTGGAGGCTAATGTCATTAAGTTGTTCAATGCATTTCTATTGACCATGCGATCCGAGAATAAACCTTCTCATGTAAACAGTTTCTTCAAACACATGAAAAATAGGCTATGGCATATATGATTTCTTAATACATTCAATTAATGATGGCAAGCTCCCAACATTCTTCCTCCTCAATCTTACTGGAAAAATGATTGAACATCTAATCAATATGGTCGTGAGTGTGCCCAACAAGAAGGAAACCAACCTTTACCTTATGAAAAATTCTCAATTCAACAAACATGTTTAGATATCCAAAAACAATCTAATTTTTGTTTTCACGAAAAGTGTTGTCTAATTGTAGATAATGGGCATTGGTTTTTGCATCTTAATGTTGGTAATAACAGTAACATGAACCATAATGACCCGCCTTGCAACTGTAATAATAATTACAAGCCATGCTCTCAAAATTCTGCTTCAACCAACATGGTTCACAGTAAGAAAGAGAGTATGAGGGAGAGCCCTAAGGTTTTTATGGATATTGACCTTTCTAACAATAACTTAAATAATGGTGCCATTAAGAAACTTGGACATCACCCATCTACCAAAAATAAAAAAGTTGTTAACTTATCCTTTGTAGAGTTAAGTCAGGATTCCATCAAGATTCTTAGTAAGGGTTTAGGATTTGCAGTTGCTCCCAAAGGCATCCCAAATGAAAACATTTTTTGCAGCATCGAGGAAGGGATTTGAGGTTTAGCTTTCGATGATAAAGAAGCATTGAGACAAGAATGCTCCCTTATTTTGAAAAAAGCCAGAACTTAATGATAACATCATGGTACTAAAAGCCAACAAGGGAGGTGCTGTTGTTGTTCTAGACAAGGTTGATTATATAAGGAAAATGAAGGAACATCTAGATTGTAGCAGCTACAAGAAACTAAACTCCAACCCCATGTCAAGAAAGCAATCAAGAATTCAGGGTTGGATGACAAGTTAAAAAATAAATTGACCCCTTCTTGTGAGGTCATGCCAAGAATTTATGGATTACCCAAAATTCATAAAGAAGGAATCCCCCTTAGACTGATTGTTAATACCATAGGTCCCCCACCTATGAGCTGGCGAAATATGTTGCCAAGATCCTGAAACCACTTGTTGGGAATATTGACTCTTTCATAGAGGACTCAAGCTATTTTGTCAAGCTCATTAAGGATCAGAAGGTTGAGGAAAACGAAATCTTGGTTAGTTTTGATGTGGTATCATTATTCACTAAGATTCCTTTAGATGAGGCAATTCAAGTCATTAAAGATTTCACTGATCCAGGAACAGCCAAGCTTGTGGAGATTTGCCTACACTCCACTTTCTTCAGCTTCCAAGGGGAATTCTATGAGCAAGTATCAAGTGTCGCAATGGGATCTCAGCTATCCCCTATTGTCACCAACTTATACATGGAACACTTTGAGAAGAAGGCCCTTGCCTCATATCCCTTAAAACCATATTGGTGGAAAATATTTGTAGATGACACCAACATAAAGTGGACCCATGGGAAGGAGAATCTTCAAGAGTTTTTTAATCACCTTAACTCCATTTCCACAGAGATTAAGTTTACTATGGAGGTTGAAGAAAATAGGAGCATTCCTTTTTTGGATGTTCTTATCACTAGGAATGAGGATGGAACTCTAGGGCACCAGGTGTTTAGAAAGAAAACCCATACTGATAGTTATCTCCATGTTGAGTCCTACCATCATCCAGCTCAAAAGTTTGGTGTCCTTAATAACCTTGCCATCAGATCCATAAGGATTTCTGATGCTGAACACCTGAGCGAAGAAATCAATCACTTGTCATCTATATTTATGGATTTAGGTTATAAAGAAAGAGATATCAAAAAAGAGCTGAGGGTTCGATCTTACCTCAGAATCGCCATGAACCTCAAGAAAACGGGGGTAGGGTTTTTATACCATATATTAAGGGTGTTACTGATAAAATCGCCAAGGTTATGAGAAGGAACGATATTTTTGCGCAATTTTCAACAGCAGGGACTATTAGGCAGAGGATGCGATCAGTTAAAGATTGCATAAGCCCTGAACAACTCAAAGGAGTGTACAAAATTGATTGTTCATGCGGGAAAATTTATATTGGTGAGACCGGGCGTTCGCTTTAGAAACGACTTAAAGAGCATGGAGCTGATATTATGTATGAACGATCGTGCACCTCAGCCCTTGCATAACACTCCTCGAAAACCAAACATCAAGTACATCTTGAAGATGCAAGGATCATTGCGAGAGAAGAGCACTATCAAAGAAGAAAAATAAGAGAGGCCCTTGAGATTATAAAGCATCCAAATAATCTTAATAGGGATGGGGGAGTTGAAATCAGTGACAATTGGAGACCTCTTCTTCGACAAATCTGTTCCTCAAAGGCGCCATCCTCCTAGGTATAGTTTTTCAGGTATAAGATCTCAGGTATGTTTCTCCTCTTTTGAATTCTAATATGGTTTTAATAATTAAAGTTCTTTCTTCTAATAATTATCCTCATTAATTGATTTTTATTTTGTCTAAAAATAAAAATTAATTAATTAATCAATAATTATTAGTATTTTCTACTATATCCCTAAAATTTTTCAAAAAAAAAATTCCCTAATATAAAAGATTAATTAGTTAATTAAATAGAAATAATTAATTAAATATTCATAAAAATAATTAATTAATTACTTTATTAATATATATATATTTTATGCATCTTTTTAACCTTAGCATAAATCCTAAATTAAATTATAATAAATTAAATATATCTTTTTAAATAAAATTAACCAAATTAGTAAATATATAATAAAATAAATGATTATCAATTTAATTAATATTTATTTAGTAAATAAATATTATTATTAATATATTAGTTAGTTTAATTTATATTAATGAATTTTGATTTTATTAATTATGCCTCTAATAATTTTAGTATTTTACCCATAGAATTTAATAATTAGTAGTTATTATTATTGATCTAAAAATAAAATAAAATTTATTAAATTCGAAATGTAATTATTAAAATTAATAAAAATAAAAATAATAAAAAAATTTGGTCGGCTCTTTTCAGAAAATTCGTCACTATTAATGGTCTAAAACCCTTCTCTCAAATTCATCATTCTAATGTCCTGATGATGGATCCCCGTTGGGATTCGAAACGTCGACATATGTTCCTTAATTTTGTGGATAATCCGGGAAGCTCTTTAAGAGAAGATTACCACCCCAATGAGAAAGCACATCATGAATTATGGTTATTATCATATTTCCATCATTATGAATATTCGGAGCTGTGAAGTAAACTCTTGGCGACATTTTCCCATTGAAGACCATACAACCGACCAAATGAAACTGGATAAAATGTTCCTCTTGCAAAAAATTTGGTGTGCGAACAAAATGTGGTAGAAGTGTTTTCTTCTAGTCCATACCATCAATTATCAAACCCAAATATTTATTTGGATTATCATAACACTTCATTCTATGCTTGTACAACTTTTTCCATTCACTTGTTTGTTGTTCGTGATGCTCTTGAAGGACTTTAACAATGGAATCTACACATAACATAAAATAAACGTATTTATAAATGTATTTTCATAGTTGATCACTATACAATTTAAAAATATAATGTTATGAGTGCTTACCTCTTTCTGCTCCTTGACATTTGTCCCTTTTTTATTTTAGAGAATCACATGTACTACAAACCCCCATCCTTGTCTTCTTAGGGATACGAACATTGTTGAATTCTCTCCTCCATATCTGCACTAAATATTGATATGTAATAAAACAACCATTTCCTTCAACACCTTCTGCATATTCCTTGTATAAGTTGTAGATTTCTCATCTTGAGAAATTATATGGAATATGTATTGTATCTCTATTTGGCATACACTCTCCATGTTTTGAAAAGAAGTCTTGCAGCCATGACATTGCAGTGTTTGCTAGTGGCCCAAACTCTCATTTATGACGAACTTCTGAATAATATGTAGGATCCTTTTCCAAATTATCTTGGATTATTGATAGACGAAAATTGTCAATTGAATGAATCATTTTGATTGCCTTTCTACAAAGCAATAAAGACCCAGTATGATAATCATAACATGCTAGTGTAGATTGCATGCACCCCACTAAATATGAATTTTGCATGCTTTTATTCACTGAAAAACAATTCTTCCTTTTCTCTAAAGAAAAATTGAAATCCATACGTTTCAAGTAATCCTTTTTACAACAGTCACTTGAAATGAGCTCACTGATAGAACTTCTTCTCGTGAGATATACTACTCTACCCCTTGTATAAATAGAACATTTTGGATTGATACGAAAAGGTCTACTCCTACTCCTAGAAACAATATTTGTTGGCAAAATCTCTATCATTTCATCATTCTCTGAACAAGCATTTCCATGATCATTAGGAGGAATACTATTCTTACTATGATCATTTGTAATATAGTTAGGAAATTCACGACCATCATTGTTTGGAAATTCATTACCATCTTTGGTGGCATGAAAATTTTCAATACCATCATCTATGGTTTTGAAATACTGAATTGGAGAATATTCTTCACCATCTTTATCTTTCCCTTCATCACTGTTGCTCTCAATGTTCATAGGATTAGGACTATGTGGAAATTGCGACTCTTGATTTATTAGAAATTTTTCATCTTGACCTTCGTCACTATTGCTCCCATAGTCCATATGATTAGGAGTAAGTGTAAATTGAGACTCTCGATTTATTGTATTTTCTTCATCCTTCTCTTCATCACTGCTGCTCTCAAAGTCCATAGGGTTAGGAGTAGCTGTAAAATGTGACTCTTTATTTACTGAAATTTTTTCATCCTGCCATTCATCACTATTGCTCTCATAATCCTTAGGATTAAGAGTAAGTGGCAAATGTGACTCTCTATCCACTGAAAAATTTTCATCCTGCCATTCATCACTATTACTTTCATCATATTTAGAATTATGTCTAAGTGGAAACTGTGACTCTCTATTCACTAAAATTTTTCATCCGATCATTCATCACTATTTCTTTCATAATCCGTAGGATTAGGACTAAGTGGTAATTGTGGCTCTCTATCCACTGAAAATTTGTCGTCCTGCCAATCATCAATATTTCTCTCAAAGTCCTTAGGATTAGGAATAAGTGGAAAATGTGAGTTTCTAGTTTTTTGAAATTCTTCATCTTGTCATTCATCATTGTTGCTCACATAGTCCATAGGATTAGGAATAAGTCGACATTTAGACCCTATATTCATTTGAAAATCTTCACCAATAATTTTGTCACTACTCTCGTTATATTCATCAATATGAACATAGTTGTTACGTGATAAAAGATGTTGATGCTTCATAAAATGAAACTTCACTATCAGAGGAATCCATAACGCCCAAACAAGAAATTGTGAATGACGCAAATGATCTCTCACAATGATAATATATAGTTGAGACAATGAGAAATTCCCTCCAAAATTTTTCGCTAAAATGTTTTTCTTTAGTGTGTCCCTCCAAATTTTATTTAAACGATTTATTTGAAAATTAGTTATTAAAATATTCTCATAATTTGGACCTTAATTTAGAATTAAATTCTGTAGACATTTTTCCCTTAATAATTGTATTCAAACTAAAATAATTTTAATTAAATTATATAACTTTGACTACATTATAAAATTTATTTTTATAATATTCATCAATGTTTTTTATCCCACAATCACCCTGTCATAAAAAATTATGTTATTTCCGCTTTATAAGAAAAGTCAATTTCACTATTCCACACGTGAATTAAGATTTCTCGATGTTTGTTTAAAATCTTGGAACAATTTTCTAGCAGAGCAGCATTGTCAATGGGAGATTCTCACTTTTGAAAGGTTAGTTTTGTTTCTATTATTCCGAAATTTGTAAGTTGTTAAAATTAATTAAAGTCAAGTTATTTATTTTCGTTACAAATGTACCAGCATTTTCCAATAATTCTCTTAGGTAGAAAATGATTTTTTTTTGTATCTAAAAATAAAATAAAAAATTAATATTTCCATTATCGGTGGGCCCGCTCGGGGCAGCACATGGTTGATTTGGCCCAAGTGGGCGCGCGCCAATTCTGAGAATTGGGCCCCCTGCTTGCCCAGGGGACCGGTGGGCACGCCCACTTGTGCTAGGGCATCGTGCTGCGAGTAGACACGCCCACGAGGTGGCGTCTGCCCGAGCCAAGGGAGACGAACCCCCTACCTGGCAGGGGGGCTGATTCTGGGAATCGGCCTCCTGTCAGGCAAGGGGGCGATTCTAGGAATCGGACTCCTGCCAAGCAGGGGGCCATCTCCCTGGGTTCGGGCGGACACCGCCCCCTGGGCACGTACGCCCACAGCACGAGCGTCGTGGAGCTCGGGCAGATGTCGCCCCATGGACGAACGCACCCACGGGGCGGCTTCTGCCTGAGCCCGAGGGCGACCCCTTAGGCTCCCTCGGGCTCGAGGCACGTCCGTCCGCAGTGTTTGTGGCTCATTTGCAATATCCTTTCTTTAAATTTTTCAAAAAAAAAAAAAAAATTGAAAAATATATAAAATATATGTTAAAGTATAGTTTTCTCATACTTTAACTAAAGTTGTAATGTTTTTTGTAAATTTAAAGTTCAATACTTTAAATTATTTGAGAAGGTGGGTCCTGTAGCTTCAGTTAATGATCGAGCAACTAAGCGAGCGAGATCCAAAGATTTTCCTGTTAAAAGAAAGGCGGCAACCCGCAGACACGTTCGACACACGAGTTAACGAGGAGGGTGCCTGCGCAGTTGACCCTGTTGACTGATTGGATGATCAAGATCTACGGTCTGGATTCATTGCGAGGGCAGGGCCCCAATGAGCGCTCCATACCCCTGAGGCCTCCCGCAGTGATGTAAGCTGCTAGTTGGTGACAGCTTTCAGCGATGTCACGGTACCGTTTAGTGGTCTTTAGCGCATCAACTCAACATTTAATTTGTAAACCCCGAGCCATCTATTTAAACAGGTTCTTCTTTTTGCAAGGTTAATGTTATTCCTCTATTCTTGTCAACCTGATTGCACCTGTGCCTTCCATTGTTGTTCGCCACCCTGTCATTGTTCGCCACCCTGAGCAATATCATGGCTAAACGTTCATCCCTTTCCGGCTCATCCAGCCATATTCCTCTCATGGACACTGAGAGGGATATCCGAGATATTGTTTTCTCTTTAGAACACCTCCAATTTTATCAATAGGTTTGTCTGAATGACAAATCATGTCCAATTTTCTTTCCCATTGTCAAGTCAGGGGTATTTTCTGCATGTATCCCTAGAACACACCTTTTTCATGAGTTTGTGCACTGGCTAGTATCTGTTATGTACCCTGCAAATGTTTTGTAATGAATTGTCTAGGAGAGAATGTTTTACAAGTCTCGGCCCTATTAATTCGTCAAGCCTTATGTTACCAAGAGTCAGAATCTTATGTTCAATTCACTGACAATTCATTGGCGGCGCATTATGATAGTCTTGCAGGTCAAGAATTCACTCAGTTTTCCTTCTTCCTAAGGCCAGATACGAAGCGGTTTTCACCTCACAGTAAAGAATTCTCCATAGAAGTTTCTGATGCAAAAGTTCAGCCAGTGCTGAGGTGTATTTCAAAGATATTGGGAAACGAGGACGATAGCATAATTGACAAATCAGTTCTGGGACTATTTGCATTGATGATGAAGTCGGGAGTAGTGCTAGACATTCCTTCATATTGGCAAGAAGTTGTCAATACACAACTCATGAGTTTATCACTCACTAGGTCATTCAAGTTCCCTTCACTTATCATTTATCTCTTTTTATATCGTGGAATAATTCTTTCATTTGGGGTTAAACATCATGGATTTAAATAAAAAGAGGCAGTAAGTAGTGTTTTGGACTGATGTAGTAAGAGAAGAGCAAAATGACGAGGGGTTGTTTGATTTTGCAACTCATTTCATATCTATTGCCTACAAAATTTTGAATGGGGTTTTTCCCCCATGTTTCTTGCCAAAGGCTCAAGAATTTCTACAATTGGGGACAAATTGTAAATTTGGAGATTGGTATGTTTATGAAGATTACTCAGAGATTAGACTTTATGGGGCTGGGGTAGAACCATATAGGCTTCCTACATTTGTGCCTATGAGATTATTTTCCTTAGAATTCATTAGGCAGAGTTTGAATGTTAATCAAATACATTTTGTACCTATGAAAAAAGGTCATATGTTTAAATTACCTATGTTTGTGGGTCCGTTTATAGTCAACATGAGACAAGCAGCTGATGAGGTTAATATGATGTTAGATGGTATGCATTTGTTGTTAGGAGATAAATGGGCTTATGGCCCTCATAATGTAATTTCAAACAGGAGAGTTGAAAATGGGTATTCAGCATTTCTTCATGAAAGTAGACCTGACATAGAGAAGCTAGAAAATAAGGGTTTTGCAAGTTCAATTGGTTCTAATATACAAACTCCTATTATATCTGAGAAATCAAGCAAGAGGAGTAAAGAGGCTTTTTTTGATTCAGAAGATGAAGAGCAGAGAGCCGAAAAGAGAACAAAATTCAATGAAGACATAATTGTTGCTCAATCTGGTTTCTCACTTCAACTAGGAGATGAGCAGGATGTTCCGACCTCACCAAGAAGACATGGAGATGCTCAGGATAAAGTACCTTTGATTAAACAAGTATTTGCTCAGATTTCTGAAAGGAATCAAAGAATGAAGGCTAGCATGGAGGCACAAGCCGAATATCAAATAACTCCATACCAAACAAGATTGTTGACTGCCATGGATCTTAAAAAAGATTAGTTTAAGATTACTCTTTCTCACCCCTCTGATATTACTATTGGGTCATCAAGTAATTTTAATACTGTAAATTTAACTATTGATGTGAGAAATATTTATTTGCTTGATAAAGTAAATTTACACATGCAAACAGGTCAATTGATAGTGAATGATTTGACCAAAACTAATGCAATGGCTCTTAAGGCAGAGAACATGCTAGGGAAAGTGATCAAGCAATTGAAATTGGAGAAAGACAACTCGAGGGCTTTAACAACCCAAAATGAAGAAATCAATAATTGTGAAGATTGGAGTAGATCCAAATGACAGGTCTGTTGTGCTAAAATTGTTACAAAGTGCAGAATCAGAGATTTATGTGTTGAAGAAAAATTTGAAGTTACCTATAGGGGAGCATTCTATGGCAACAGAGGTGGCAGAAGTGGAAAGTGAAAAAGAAAGCCTTCTTTAGCAACTCTTGCAGAAAGAAGAAGAGATTGCTAAGTTGAAGGAAATTGTGCTGACATTACAAAACTAGATTGATTCCTATTCCTGTACCACCATTTTTCCATATGGAAATGATGATCCAGCAGCACAGCTATCTCAATTAAACATTGAACTGAAAATGGCAGAAAAATATCTCAAAAAGGCACAAAATGATTTGGAGACAATAACAAAAATAATGCAGGCCAAAGATGGATAAATTGATAAATACAGAGTTGATTGTCAAACAGCTAATGTTGAAATCAAGAGCCTGAAGGAGAAATTAAAGGGAAACATAACTTTGATACAGGCTAAAGATATCATATGGAATGAAATCATTGGAGAGATGAAAGCAGCCTGGGGATCTTTGACTATTGTATTAGAAGAGAAAATCATTATCAGAGATTTTGAGGAGAAACTTATGAAAGATAAGTAGAAGACTATCAACAAAGCCATATGGGAAAAGAATTTTATTGATTTCATTGATTCAAAGACTGATCAGGAGTTGATTCAAAAAAGAAAATGAGATTAAATATAGGATCATGTATGTTGTAAACATTAACAAGTTGATTGTTAAAAATACTTGCAGGAAGACCATTGAGAAGAAGTTGACAGAGATTAAGGAAGCAGTGAACAAGTTTGACAATCTATATAACAAAAGAGCCAGGGAAGGATTGCCATCATGCTGGGACCATAAAGGCATTCTTTTATCATGGGATTCCTATGAACCACTATTGGTGTTGGAAAAAATTAAGTTCGATAATACTCATGAGAAGACTCAGATCTTGAAAGGGGCAACAGTTATTAATTTTCTTTAGTGGCATTTTCAACAATTATGGTTGGTGAAGACTTTGTTTACAGTGCGACCAACATTCAACAGGATCACTTCCTTTAGACTGGAGTACCACAAGTTGATTAACTCTCTTAAGACAAACATTGAAGTATGGAAGAAATGCAGAGCTTGGATGGTTGTTCTACCTAATGATCCCTCATCTTCAAAGAAAGACAAGTCAGCCAATCAGGAGAATGTAGCAGTAGCGGGACCAATTCATATTTAGTAAATAGATTAGAGTTTAAGTTTTATTTTATCTCTATTAAGAGAGTTCAATTGTAATAAGATATTTTGATGATATGTAATAGGTAGTTAAAGCAGATTCAAGTAGTTTGAGAAGTTATGAATAGTTTCAGCAGTTACAAACTGCTTTACGTTGTATTTAAAGAGAAAGAGAAGAAAGGAAAAGGTTCTGAGTTTTGGACCTTTGTACTACTGCAAATTTTTTACTCAATTTCTGATGATTAATGAATGAAGATCAAGATTCCTGCATCTGTTGTTATTGATATGTTTTCCAGCTTCCATTCTGTATTTTTCCTTCTATGAATAAAATGGAGTAATGTAGCTGCAAGTCTCTTTTTACATATGTGAATAAGATTTAAATATCCTTAATGGGCGCTCCTTCATTTTAACTATTTCTCTTTCATAAAATTCTTCTGAAGTTTAAAGTGATAGATCCTGTTTATCAGTATATCAGTTTGAGCTTCCTTCATGTTCTTCTTATCATTCCAATTAATATCATCAGATAATGGCATTATGAAGCATTTATTGCATCAAATTCTTGAGGGTTTAAATAATTAATTTCTGAAGGTGATTAAGCAAAGACCATATGATATAATATTTCTGTGACATATACATATAAATGTCTTGAGCACTGATTCCTTACCATAGCCAAGGGATTGTTTCTTAAGATACAACATTTTTTGGTGCCACTGTCGGGGACGAAGAAGCAAAGTTCATTCCCTGGGTTTTTGTTATATTTCCTCTGGTTGTTCAGAGAGGAAGAATTATCAAGCTATATTTTTATTTCATAATTCTGGCGTATAAAAGACTTCATACAAGGTCAAATACCTCGCAACAGAAAGTTCCTATTTTGTCAGATCCCGAAAAATTGGTTTCTAAAAAGGCTCAGAAACCAAAAACTCCTTCCACACCTGATCCTACACTGCCTACACCTGGCAGCAGTTCACATAACCCTTCATCTAAGGATATTTCCCGAAAACTCACTTTCTTGGAACAAGAATCCTTTTCACCACTAGTTCATTTTCAAGAACCATGGTTAGAAGAATAATATTTTGAGTTTGTTTCATTTACATTCACACAAGCTCAACCAAATAGATCTGCTGGTTCTTCTGCCATTGTTCATCAACCCCTTCCTATATCATTTTTTTCACCCCATTCATCCACATTCACAACTGGTTCACAAACTCCACCTACTCAAGGAGCGGTTAACCAAGGCATAAACATGGCAGCCCCTGCTTTCTTAATGAACAGGTATGCACTGTTAAATCTTCCACAACCTATGAATTCCATGCCCCAAGAATACCTCAATTTACTTCCTCATTTTACTGGTGAAGATGAAGTGACTGCAGAACAACACTTGCCATTGTTCTTCACTTTTGCTGAGAATCTAAATGTAGAACATCTTGATGTAGTGATGAGAATTTTTGTACAGTCTCTGAATAGAGAGGCAAGAAAATGGTTTAAAGGTTTACCAAATGCCTCAATTAACAATTGGGAGGAATTAGAAACACAATTCACTCGAAGATGGGGTGAAAAAAGAGATCATGGTTATTCATTGACGGAGTTTAATGAAATCAAGAAAAATTATAATGAAAACATGACTGAAATATTCAACAAATTGTATAATAGTTTACCCATAGAAATCAAACCCCCTCCTATTGGAGAAAGGGTAGTTTTTTCTGGAGCTTTTGATTCAGATTTTAGTTTCACTTTAAGAGAGATGAGATCTCATACTCTTAAGAAAATCCAAACTGATGCTTTGGAAATTGAAGCAAAAATGACTATTGCTGGGAAAACACAAGAAAAGAATTCAGTTCAAGAGAAAGGCAAGGCAAAAGAAGAATCACCACAGGATCAGAGGATTGATGACATGACAAAGTTTATCAAGAATTTGTCAAAAAATTTAGTGAACATGCAGTTAGAGAATAAAAACTCCCAAAGGCTTGCACAACAAAACAGAGGATTTTTCAATCCTCAATTTAGAAAACAGCCCCTGCAAATCTTGTAGAGGGAGAGAAAAGATAAAAACCAAGTTCAAGCACCATTGTACATAGAAGTAGCACCTTCACAGTCTGTTGAAGATGATCAAAGGGAAGTCGAAGATCAGATATTTACCATGTACATGAAAGAAGATGAATAAGAGGAAGAATGTGAAGAATAATACACCGACACTGAGGTGTCCTTTGACCAAGAAGAGATGGATGATTATTGTAGACAATTTACAGACTTTATGCAAGCAGAGTTGCATAAAATATATGATTTAAGATCAAGAAAGAGATCAAGGACTTGGGATGATGAAGAACAACAACAAGAGTCAATTCCTTCTCCAATGGCGACTCCACAATCAAATAACTCAGTAAAACAATCATATAAGGGGAAACAGCCTATGAATCCAGTAAGTGGAACTGAAAAACAACAGGCTGAGACTTCCCAAAAAAAATCTATTGATACTAATAATTTGGAGAAGGTTGTTACTATGCCTGAACAGATTTATAATCCTAGCAGAAATCAGGAAGAACCTGAGAAGATTTTCAAACAAAATCAAACTTTCAGTTTATCCAAAGAGCTAGAAAATGTCAAAATCCTAGTACCCCTTCTTGAGCTAGCTAAGACACCAGGTTACAAGAAGGAGATTGCAGAATTCATTAATCTTTCTCAGTCTGATGACATTGGTGATACTGTGAATTTGCAAGAGGAAAAACCAGTGGTCACTTTTGGTCCACATGTGGAAGAGGTAGACTCTTATGTTCCCCCATTTTATATATCACTGCTTCTTCATGATTTCATTCTTCATAATTGTATGCTAGACTCAGGTGCTTCACATAATCTCATGCCATTATCTGTAATGAAAGAATTGAATTTACAAATTACTAAACCCTATAGAGACCTATATTCATTTGATTCAAAAAGGGTGAAGTGTTTTGGGCTTATCAAAGACATGGTAGTATCCCTGGCCCAAATGCCAGCCAAAAGTATCATGATGGATGTAGTGGTCGCAGATATTCCAACTAGGTTTGGTATGCTTTTGTCCAGATCTTGGGGAGCGAAGCTTGGAGGAGTTTTAAAACTGGACTTCACATATGCTATAATTCCTTTGTTTAATGGAGAAGAAAGAAGGTTATATAGAGAAACAATATTTTTTAAAACTATCACAAAGAAATATGCAGGAAATTCTCCTATTTATGGTCAAGAAAAAGAAGATCTTTCCTGTTTTATGCTGCATGAAGATGCAGAGTTTGCTGAAGATTCAGAGAAGAAACTCTCTTCAGCAATTGTACATAATGAGCTGGGTTCAAACAAAATTTGGAAGTGTTATTTTGATGGTGCCTATTCAAAAGATGGCACAGGATCTGGATTTTTACTGATATCTCCATAAGGTAATATTTTACCTTTTTCTTTTAAGCTTGAAATTGAATCAACAAATAGTGTAGTTGAGTATGAGGCATTAATTTTAAGTCTTTAAACTTCTAAACAAATGGGAATCTAGTGTATTTCCATTTTTGGTGATTCTGAGTTGATTATAAGACAGATTAAAAACCTTTGTCAAACCAAACATCCAAGGTTGAGATCATATAGGAATGAAGTATGGGACTTGATTGAGAATTATTTTGAAGCTTTGAACCTTCAATTCATTCCAAGAGAAGAAAACAGAATGGCAGATTCACTGGCAGTTCCAGCTAGTACTTTCAAGCCACCTGTAAATCCAAAATTGAGGTATGAGATTGAACTGAGGCATGGGCCCTCGATTCCTGACAATGTTAAGCATTGGTAGTTTTTTGAATATGATGAGCAGATAAATCATTTTCTGACAATGATTGAAAATTTTGTAGATATTGAAATAGATCAAGAAAGTGAACAAATTAATCAGAATGAAGACTTGAAAAATCTTAAGCAATCAATGGGTGATTAGAAAATAATCCAATTGAAAGATAATATATTGCCCAGAGGATTAGTTCCTGTTGAAATATTGTTTGATTCAAATGATGTAGCATTGGATCCGAAGAAGGTACCTCAAGAGGGTGAGATGGAAGATTGTAATCTAGGAACTCAACAGGAGCACAAGGTTGTCAAGTTATTCAAGGGTGTCCCAAAGAATTATAAAGAAAGGTACATTCACCTTTTTTAAAAATATATGGATGTGTTCGCATGGTCCTATGAGGATTTGAAAACATATGACCTGGATATTATTCAGCACAAGATACCTTTGAAGGATGGGATCAAGCCTCATAGACAGAAACTTAGACAGATCAATCCCTTGCTCCTTGCTCCAATTGAAAAAGAAGTGAAGAAATTGTTGCAGGAAAAAATTATGGTCCCACTCAAATATTCAGACTGGGTTTCTAACCTAGTTCCTGTGAGGAAAAAGAATGGAGAAATAAGGTTATGTGTTGATTTTATGAATTTAAACAGGGCATCACTTAAAGACAATTATCCTTTGCCTAAGATGGACTATGTTTTACAGAAAGTGACAGGAGCATATAGATTGTATATGGTTGATGATTTCTCTGGGTAAAATCAGGTAGCAGTTGAAAAAGAAGATCAGAAGAAAACAGCTTTTACCACACCTTGGGGAACGTTCATGTATGCCATAATTCCATTTGGTCTAATGAACGCAGGTGCCACTTTTCAGAGGGCAATGGACATAGAATTTGTGGGTGATAAGTTTGTAGTTATATATTTGGATGATGTGACCATTTTTTCAGGATCAGATGATGAACACTTGAAGCATTTATAGAAGGCTTTCCTGAAATGCAAAAAAATTGGGTTGTCATTGAATCCCAAAAAATCTTTATTTGCTTTGGAGGAAGGAAAATTGTTACGACACATAGTTTCAAATCAGGGAGTAAAAATTGATCCAACAAGAGTAGAAGCTATTTAGACAATTCCTTTGCCCAAGAGTAAAAAGGATATTCAGAGGTTTCTGGGAAAAATAAATTTCCTGAGAAGATTTGTCCCAAATTATGCTGAAATTGTTAGAAACATAACAGATATGCTGAAGAATAATGCAGAAGTAAAGTGGGACAAGGATGCTAGAGAATCCTTTGCTAGAATTAAAGAAGCCCTTCAGGAAGCTCATGTTCTGATCAGTCCAGATTATCAGAAGGCTTTTCAAATATTTTCATTTGCATCACCTACTACCATTGTTGTTGTGCTGCTGCAGAAGAATGAAGATGGTAAATAAAAACCTGTGGCATTTTTCAATAAAGTTCTCAGAGATGCTGAACTTAAATATAACATTTTGGAAAAACAGGTGTATGCTTTAGTTAAAGCATTAAAAGCATTCAGGACTTATGTGCTGCAGTCTCAAATAGTTGCTTATGTTCCTAGCTCTGTTGTGAAAGATGTGTTAGTTCAAAGTGATGTGGAAGGTAAAAGAGGAAAATGGATAGCTAAAATACAAGAGTATGACTTAGATATCAAGCCTACCAAATTGTTCAAAGGTCAGGGTTTGGCAAAACTGTTGACAGAGTCAAATTTTCAAGCTTTGGGGATTAATTTGTTGGCACCCTTAGATGAAGCTATTGATGAAAGGAGTCAAAGTAGTACAAAGGCACAAATTAAATACAAATTCCTGTACTCTGATTGGTATAATGATATTGTTCATTACTTATGTTTTTTCCCTTGTCCAACCTCACTAAATAGAAAAAAGTACAGAGCTCTTAAACTCAAATCCCAGCCATATGTCATAATTGATGCTTAGTTATATTGGAAGGATCCTACTGGCATTTTGTTGTTGTGTTTGATAGAAGGTGAATCAATGGAAGTTATAAAATAATATCATGAGAATCTATGTGGAGGTCATTATAGTTGGAAGGTTACTGCTCATAAAATCCTCAAATTAGGTTTTTACTGGCCCTCCTTGTTTTTTGATGTATACAGACTAGTTAGAAGCTGCCAGAAATGTCAGTTATTTGCAGAAAAGAAAAGGTTAGCTCCTCTACCTATTCTCCCAGTGTTTATTGAAGAACCCTTTAGGCAATGGGGATTAAATTTTATTGGGGAAATCAATCCACCATCAAGTGGACAGTTCAAATGGATTTTGACTACCACTTACTATTTCACAAAGTGGGTGGAGGCAATACCTACAAGAAAGGCTAATGACCAAGTAGTAATGAAGTTTCTGGAAGAAAATGTCTTAAGCAGGTTTGGGTGTCCAATCAAGATTGTAACTGATAATGCCCAGGTATTCAATTCAGTTAGGTTCATTAATTTTTTCAAACATATAATGTCATTCTATCTCATTCTACAACATATCATCCTCAAGGGATGGGCTAGCTGAATCTTCCAACAAGACATTGGTCAAGATTTTGAAGAAGACAACTAATGAAAATCAGAAAAACTGGGATTCAAAATTGACATTTTCTCTTTGGGTAGTACGAGTGGCTACTAGAAGATCTACAAGTAAGTCCCCTTATGAACTGGTTTATGGAACTCAAGCCTTATTTCCTACTCAGTTGGCTAGACCAGTGATTTTTTTTCTTCAAGAAGCACAAGAAGAACCTAATGCATTGGTGAGAAGGCTAAATAAGGTTATAGAATCAAGTGAGAGTATGAACAAATTCAAAGAAAATTTGATCACCTACCAAGAAAATATGAAGTCCATTTTTGATAGAAAAGCAAAAGAGATTCTTTTTCAAACAAGAGATTTGGTATTAAGATGGGATACCAGAACAGAACAGAAGGGAAAGCATGGTAATTTTAACCCACTCTGGTATGGCCCATAAAATATTGTTGAGGTTAGATCAAATAACACATTTATTCTAGAGAATCTTGACGGAGAAACGGTAGAGCTGCATGTGAATGGGCAGTATCTCAAACATTATTTCCAACATTGAGATTTTATGGTCCACCATTGTACATATTAGGATTTCTCATTGTTCATATTTCATCAAACAACATTTTACTACATGCCCAAAGTGAAGGCACTAATCTTCAATTCTTAGTGTTTCATGGAAAAAAACATTATCCCCAGGTGGAGCCAGATGTTGTGGCTCATTTGCAATATCCTTTATTTTAATTTTTCAAAAATACAAAAAAATGGAAAAATATATAAAATATATGTTAAAGTATAGTTTTCTCATACTTTAACTAAAGTTGTAATGTTTTTTGTAAATTTAAAGTTCAATACTTTAAATGATTTGGGAAGGTGGGTCCTAACACTTTAGTTAATGATCGAGCAACTATGCGAGCGGGATCCGAAGATTTTCCTGTCATAAGAGAAAGGCGAAAACCCGCGGGCACATTCGACACATGGGTTAACGGGGAGGGTGCCTCCGCAGTTGACCCCGTTGACTGATCGGCTGATCTTGATCTACGGTCTGGATTCACTGCGGGGGCAGGGCCCCGATGAGCACTCTGTACCCCTGAGGCCTCCCGCTGTGACATAAGCTGCTGGTTGGTGATAGCTTTCAGCCACGTCACGGTATCGTTTAACAGTCTTTAGCACGTCAAATCAAATATTAATTTATAAACCCCGCGCCATCTATTTAAATTGGTTATTCATTTTGCAAGGCTAATGTTATTCCTCTCTTCTTTTCAACCCGATTTCACCTGTGTCTTCCATTGTTTTTCGCCACCCTGAGCAATATCATGGCTAAACGTTCATCCCTTTCCGACTCATCCAGCCATATTCCTCTCATGGACACTGAGAGGGATATCCAAGATACTGTTTTCTCTTTAGAACACCTTCAATTTTATCAACAGGTCTGTCTGAATGACAAAGCATGTCCAATTTTCTCTTCCATAGTCAAGTCAAGGGTACTATCTGCATGTATCCCTAGAACGCACCTTTTTCCTGAGTTTTTGCATTCGCTAGTATCTGTTATGTACCCTGGAAAATGTTTTGTAATGAATTGTCTAGGAGAAAATGTTTTACAAGTCTCGACCTTGCTAATTCTTCAAGCCTTCTGTTACCCAGAGTCAGAATCATATGTTCCATTCACTGACAAGTCATTGGCAGCGCATTATGATAGTCTTGCAGGTCAAGAATTCACTCAGTTTTCCTTCTTCCTGAGGCCAGATACGAAGCGGTTTGCACCTTACAATAAAGAATTCTCCATAGAAGTTTTTGATGCAGAAGTTCGATCGGTGCTGAGGTGTATTTCAAAGATATTAGGAAAAGAGGACGACAGCATAATTGAAAAATCAGTTCTGGGACTGTTTGCATTGATGATGAATCTGGGAGTAGTGCTGAATATTCCTTCATATTGGCAGGGAGTTTTCAATACACAACTCATGATTTTATCACTCACTAGGTCATTCAGGTTCCCTTCACTTATCATTTATCTCTTTTTATATCAAAATGTGGAAGAATTCTTGCATTTGGGGTTAAACATCATGGATGTAAATAAAAAGAGGCAGTCAGTAGTGTTTTGGACTGATGTAGTAAGAGAAGATCAAAATGAGGAGGGCTTGTTTTATTTTAAAAATCATTTCATGTCTACTGCCTACAAAATTTTGAACGAGGTTTCTCCCGCATTTTCTTTCCAAAGGCTCAAGAATCTCTGCAGTTGAGGATAAATTGTAAATTTGGAGATTGGTATGTTTATGAAGACTACTCAGAGATTAGACTTTATGGGCTGGGGTAGAACCATATAGGCTTCCTACATTTGTGCCTATGAGATTATTTGCCTTAGAATTCATTAGGCAGAGTTTGAATGTTGATCAAATACATTTTGTACCTATGAAAAAAGGTCATATGTTTAAATTACCTATGTATGTGGGTCTGTTTATAGTCAACATGACACAAGCAGCGAATGAGGTTAATATGATGTTAGAAGGTATGCATTTGTTGTTAGGAGATAAATGGGCTTATGACCCTCATAAAGTAATTTCAAACAGGAGAGTTGAAAATGGGCATTCAGCATTTCCTCATGAAAGTAGACCTGACACAGAGAAGCTAGCAAATAAGGATTTTGCACGTTCAGTTGGTTCTAATATAAAAACTCCTATTATATCTGAGAAATCAAGTAAGAGGAGTAAAGAGGCAGTTGTTGATTCAGAAGACGAAGAGCAGAGAGCCGAAAAGAGAACAAAATTCAATGAAGACATAACAGGTGCTCAACCTGGTTTCTCACTTCAACTAGGAGATGAGTAGAATGTTCCAGGCTCACCAAGAAGACATGGAGATGCTCAGGAGCAAGTACTTCTGATTAAACAAGTATTTGCTCAAATTGTTGAAAGAAATCAAAGGATGCAGGCTAGCATGGATGTTAGTATGAATCCTTTGTCGAAGTGTACGAAAAAAGACCACTTTAGCTACGCATAACTAATAGCCCTAACATCAAATATGGCTGCCAATATCTTCAGATCTATAGTTAGTTGACCAAGACAAGTGCTGCAAAAACCAGATCTATGCATAGAAATACATTAAGCAGTAAAAATAAGGTTTTGCTCCATACATCCAATAGACAAGACAAGAACAATATTTTTTGAAAGAATTTTTGTATTAAGGGCACCTGGGAGGAAAACAAGAAGGTGTTTCCAATTCTCCTCGATGGGATGGGTTCTTGGAAGTCCTCAGCACTTCAGATCTAGCATTTCTCTCTCCTGTTGGTGTAGAAAACCCAGACAAAGATAGAACTCAAAGGGAGCTCACACAACAAATAATGGAAAATATGACAATGATAATGGCTCAAAGTCAGACCAAGAGTTTAGATCCGGAGTGATCTAATAGGCAACAAAAGGTGAAGAATGGTAGGAAAAACCCTCCTATTTATAACAAAATATTGGGTCATTCTAGATCTTGGTGCATGATTAAAATAACATTAACCAAATCTAGATCCACCTTTTATGGAATATTTTATTATATTTGTTGGAAGGAAAAAGTATTTGACTTAGGTCAAATCCCTTTATTTGTGAATAATAAATAAATAAATGATTTATTTATCATTTTAAGGAAGTGGTTGAAAGATAATCAAATAAATAATGATTTATTTAATTATTTATGGGTGATTTAGTCATATTTAACAAGGAATTAAATTATTCCTAGAAAATAATAAGATAAATAAATATTTATCTAATTAATCTCTTTGTTTTGGGTTAAACATGACCAGGAATAATAATTAAATTATTGTTTAATTAATTATTCCTTGAGGAAAATCAAACAAATATAGGTTTGTTTAATATTTCCTTTTGGGGTTTCCTGTTTAGACCATAAACAACCTAGTAAATGTGTTTTATTAAGTTATTTTACATAGTGAAGGCAATTTTACTTAAGGTAAAATTGGTCTTACATGGTGTACTTGGGTCCATCTAATGATAGTAGGTTAAATGACCAAAAAATGGTGTAACAGATTGCCCCCCAGCGTGCGAGTGTTAGGAGCAAATCGTATGACCGAAGTACGTTGTAAGAACTCAATCACCAGACATCAAAAGGGAAGTCGGAGAGAGAGATGTAAGGTAGACTAATGTGCTGAAGAACTAGACCCTGAGGAGACGAGACTTACAGGTGCAACAAGTCTCTTTTTATGAGAGGGTACATGTGCTAAAGGCGGCGGGGGAGGCATACCTATGCCCGCCGAGACAAAGTACAAAAGAATAGTGTGTCCAGTAAACAAGGGACCGAACCATAAAGTACAACCGGCATAAACATGAGCCAGATAAGAATACAATGAGGAATCCCATATACATGTTGTGCCTGGGATAACAGCCAGGACTTATACAATAATATCTGAGTATATGAGATACAAATACAACCCAAATGCCCCCTGTAAGCGGGGAAGGGCTCACAAAATCTGACCGATACATGCAAATCAAAGAGGCGCTGCAAGCGGCTAAGGCCGACATCATCAAATATATGGAGCTGCATCGAAGGCTGCAATGAAGAGGTCATCCGGGCATGTGGGGGGCTACTGCCGAACCACCCCTCATGAGAGGCCGGGACATCTCGCACACACTGAGAATCACCAATAGCTACGTGCATCCTTTGAACCATCGAGTATACGGATCTGCGATCATCTTTGAAAGGAGAGTGTGGAGTGGAGAAACAATCTGATCGAAAGGGAAGTAAGTCCCGCTGCCGGATCCGAGGCACCGAACAAGAATGGAAGCTGGAACCAAGGTACACCGCCCTCTAGACCTGTCTTCTGGAATGAAGGAGCTGATGTCGACAGAAGGAGGTCTGCCATAGGTGAGGCAATGAGAGATCCCCAACTAACGCACGAGAGAAAATAGTAGAGCGACGGACAGACGAATACCAATGATGATGGTGGAATGGAGGGGACTGAGTAGCGAATGGACGACTTCCCTTGCTAGAGCATAAAGGGCATGAATGACATGGCAGCGACTGACACAATATCATCAGGGATAAGGGACAGTGGGACTAAAGGCCATAATGTGCGACACAAGAGAGAGACCAAGCAATGAAGGATGGAGGACTATAGCGGGGTACAAAGGGACTCGGGATAGACTCCATGAATGCGATGACGACTCCACTCGGATGCTCTAAACAAGGGCGACTCGATGGTGTTGCCACACAGTAAAGGTCCAATGGGGGGACCATGAAAACATGAGTACAATATGGTAACTCAAGACGAAAATCGATACGAACAAAGACAAGTAAGGAGGCAAAGTGGTGCCCCGAGTACAAGTGATGTAAGTGAAGAGATGTGATTTGAAGGAGGAGGTGGAGTGACCCCTCGGGGACAAATGTGTCCTAGTGAAGTGTCAAAGTACGAAAACGAAAAAGATGCCGGCTATCTAAAAGAAAATAAAACATGCATTTCGGAAGGGAAATGCTAAGGGTAATATTTCTTAAGATAGAGTGCATTGCGAGGATTAGGAAGGGGATTGCCTTCGAAGTCCTCTAAGAGGTATGCCCCCTTACCGAGATCCTTACTGATGATGTAAGGGCCTAGCCATAATGAGTCGAACTTCCCATGACCAAGGACATCATGGGCCTAGTCATATACTAGAACGAGGTCGCCTTCGTGGATAGTACGAGGCTGGACTTTTCTGTCATACTGAGCTTTGGTGCGTTTCTTGGCCACTTCCATGGTTTGCAATGCAACACGACGGTCTTCGGAGGCGCGCTCAAGCATGATAAGTCGTTGTTCTAGAGGTTGGGTGTCAGGGAGAAGTTCAACGGCCAGATGCAAGGAAGGGATTTCACACTCGATTGGTAAGACTGCCTCCTCTCCAAAAACGAGGTGGAAAGGAGTAAACCCGGTGGCGGTTTTAACAGAAGTTCGATAGGCCCACAAAGCAGGGAAGAGCATAAGATGCCAGTTGGTTTTGTGCTTATTCACCGTTCATTGAAGCATGGTCTTGAGGAATTTGTTGACTGCTTCAACTTGGCCATTACCTTGGGGGTAATAGGAAGAGGAATATTGGTGCTCAAAACCCAAAAGTGAGGATAGCTCACGACATATCTCATCTTCAAAATGTCGGTCGTGGTCAGAGACCAGTTGTTTCGGAAATCCGAATCGAGCGATAACGTGATTAAAGAAAAAGAGGGCGGCGGTAGCTGCCATGTTGTTAAAAGTTGGCATAGCCTCGGCCCATTTTGTGAAATAGTCAACCGCTACGATGATATATTTATGGTTACCAACGGATGGCGGGCGACACTCCATGAAGTCGATGGCCCATTTACAAAAGGGACCAGTTGTGGAGACAGGATGGAGGGGAGCTGGGGGAGCTCGCGCCTTAGGGGCGAAATGTTGGCAGTTGGAGCAGTGTTTGACTGCCTCAATGCAATCACTGAAGAGGGAAGGCCAAAAATACCCAGCGCGCATGACTTTCTGAGCAGTAGCGAGGCCGGAGAGGTGGCCACCGCAAGCGCCGCTATGGAAGGCATTGAGGACCTGTTCAGCTTCAGCGTGTGTGAGACAACGACGAAGGACAGTATCTATACCGCAACGATAGAGGTCGTCACCGATAAGAAGGTAGCGGGGTGCCTGGTGTCGGATACGTCGTCGAGCGTCACGATCAAGGTGAAGGGCGAACTTTTGGGTTCGCAAGTAAGTGAGGATATCGCCGTACCAAGGATCGTCCGAAGTAATGGCGAATAAGTGCTCATCAGGAAAATCATCATTAACTGGGGGATCCTGCGTTCTAGTAGGTAATTCAGAAATGAGTTCAGCGAGGGCTAAACCTTTCTTACTTTTTGGTGTGACAAATTTGAGGTCGAATTCTTGAAGGATGACTACCCAACGGGCGTACTTCCCAGTGAGGATGCGGTGACTCAATAGGAAAGCCATGGGGTTGGAATTAGTCACAACCTTGGTGGAACGCATGAGGATGTAATGACGATGTTTTTGGACCGAGAACACGACAGCCAGCGCTAGTTTTTCTTCGTGTGAGTAGGAAACAGGGGGTCCTACAAGGTTCTTACTGACGTAGTAAATCACATGCTCGATACCGTTGTCATCTTCCTGGATAAGAACTCCAGCGACCGAATAGGTGGAAGCGGAGATGTACAGGATAAAGTCTCTATCAAAGTCGGGAGGGCGGATCAAGGGAGCGGATGTGAGAGCCTGCTTGAGGGCATCGAAAGACTCATGAGCATAGGTATCCCATACAAATGGGATGTTAGATCGGAGGAGTCTAAGGAACCCATGTGCGGTGGTGGCATAGTCAGGAACGAACCGGTGAAGATAATTAGCTTTGCCTTGGAGACTTTGTCGCTGGCGTAAGGTATGCGGAATGGGAAGTTCAAGAATGGCTTGAACTTTCAAAGGGTCAAGAGTGATACCGTCCTTAGACACTATGAAGCCTAGGAGACGGCCAGCGGGGACGCAGAAGACGCATTTCAACGGGTTAAGGCAGATATTATACTTGCGACATCGGAGAAAGACGGTACGCAGATCATGGAGGTGCTGCGCCCGATGCTTAGAACGCGCAGTGAGGTCGTCTAAACAAGCAAGGATAATATGAGCTAATTCATGGAAACAATAAGACATGGCCCGTTGAAAAGTGGCACCGGTGTTTTTAAGGCCGAATGGCATAACTCGGTAAGCGAAAGTTCCCCACGGAATGATGAACGCAGTTTTAAGTTGATCAGCGGGACGGATAACGATTTGGTTGTATCCAGAGAAACCATCCATAAAGGATAGAACCTCATGCCCTGCACACTCATCAATGATTTGGTCAATAAATGGTGTGGGGAATTTGTCTTTGGGACAAGCTTTGTTCAAGTCGCGAAAGTCCGTACAGACACAGATGGTGCCTTGTTTCTTGAGGACGAGAACTGGGTTGGACACCCAAGTGGTGTATTCGATGGGATAAATGAAACCAGCCTGCTTGAGCTTATCAATTTCGGCTTTGATAGCATCGTGTCTGGAAGGATGAATGGGTCTCAATTTTTGACGGACTGGGTTGGCATCGGGCCAAGTGTCGATATGATGTTCGACGATGGTGGGATCGAGTCCGGGCATTTCGAAGTAGGACCAAGCGAAAATATCGCGGAATTCTTTGAAAAGCTTAGTGTAAGCTTCAATTTCTTCTGGGGTGCATTGGGCGCCCAAGGTGATATATTCTTCGATTCCCGGTTTGACCGAAATGTCAATTTTAATGGTAGGGGAGATATTGGCCATGTTTCCTTCTTCGAAAGCATCAGGGGCAGGGATGGGATTTTTGAACCAATCGACTGCATTGGGAATGAAGTCTT